>JAZBQP010000467.1:0-13462 GCA_038407015.1 Ceratocystis ficicola | reverse complement strand
CCCCCCCCCCCCCCCCCCCCCCCCACGCTCCTTCTATGCTTTAGCGGCAAACCTTCTATAATAACCTCTGTACCTTTGCCTGTTTCCGTCCTGACGTCCCGCCTCTTCAAGCGGCCTGTAAGGTTTTCTCCTCCTCGCCTTCTCTTTTTCTCTTCTCTTCTTCTTTTCACCGCCATCCGAGTAAGCCTTCTTTGCTGCCAGCTGCCCTCCCCTTACCTCTGCGATGGCTTCAGACTACGCTGCGCTTGACTATCAGCGCTTTCTGCGTGGCCTGTGGGCAGTGCACGATGACGAACAACGCGTCAATGCTTCTAATCCGCCTTCTTTTTCTCCTTCATATGCCTCGCAGCCACAGTACGTTAATCACTAGCCTGGCCACTAGGACTCAAGCTCTCATCAAGCCCCGAGCCTTGAGTCTCTCCGCCGTCCCATCCTCCACCACCCACCTCATCTCATGGCTCATTCTGACCCTCTTTAGCATCCATTGGCTAGATTCCGCCCATAACCTTGGCTCCTCCGGTACCCTCCAGTATGGCCTAGTTGCCGTCTCACTCATTGCCATTGCGGCAACAAGACTACATAGGCTGCTGCATTCGGGCTCTTCAGACACCCAGGATTTAGCCAAGTACCGCAAGACGAGCATCGCGCATGAGATTTCAGCACAGGCCGCTCGTGCTGCCGCCGCTGCTTTTTTCATCGTTAGTGCCCATGACAACAAGGACGAAATTTCCACGGCCATTGCTGCTACCTACGCATTCGGTGTCGGCATTACCCGCCTGATCCCAAATGTCCGCTGGCAACAGACGGCTCTGCATCACGCCAATGTTGTCACCAGCCTTTTGGCTATGATAGTATTGACTGCGACTTGGCTACCCTGTATCCAAACACGCATCTCATGTCGCTTAGATTCTCCCTCCAGCCATGGCCTCATTTGCCTAGCTGCTGCGGCCTGCGTATCCTTCATCACACCCCGTACCTGGGTCCCGCCTCCTGAGCTGATCGAGTCTCCGGCCTACACCCAAGAGTTTGCTGACAATCTGAGACCGTCGCCAGAAGAGACGTGCAGTTGGTTCAGCTATTACTGCAGCTACGACTTTGTCACTCCACTCATTATCAAGGGTTGGTATGGGAGTCTGAAAAAGGACCACATCCCTCAGGTTCCATGGTATGACGACCCGGACGTCCTGCTACCCAAGGTAAAAGCTTCGCGCGCTTGGGGCAAAGGCACCACGTGGACTGTAATCCATTACATGAAGACGGAATTGTCCCTCATGGTTCTTTGGACCATGATTTACAACTTGGCTGAACTTATTGCCCCCTTTGGTCTGTATCATCTGCTTGCCTACATCGATGACCCATCCAAGGCCATTATCCGCCCCTGGACCTGGATCATAATCATGAGTACCGGTCCTCTTCTTCGTTCTGTTGCTTTCCAGCAGTACGTCTTTACTTCCACTCGTCTCGTCGTGCGCATTAAATCAGGCTTGACCCAAGAGCTATATCATCTGGCTTTAAACTCCATGGAAATAGAAGTCGAGGACACCGCTCTTGATGGGACCAAAAAGGTAATCAACGCAACTGGCCGCCTTGCTACTTTGATTGCCTCTGATATCGAGGCTCTATACCGTTGCCGCGATGCCATCATGGTTCTCGTCAGCCTACCCACCGGCTCTCTAGGCGCTATGATTGGTCTTTACCTAATCGTTGGGTGGCCTGCTATCGTTGGCATCAGTGTACTCATTGCTAGTCCTCCAATCATGGTCGTGCTTGTTCATCGCATGCTCAAATACCAGATGGTCGTACGCAAGGCTCAGGATAGTCGCATGTCCCTTGTCTCCGAGTACCTCACTCTAATCAAAGCTATCAAGTTCTTTGCTTGGGAGGATCATGCCCTAGAAAAGATTCAAGCTGCCCGCCAGCCTGAGCAGAATGCTCTCTGGACCATTTCCATTATCGATGCCATCATGCGTCAAGTGTCGAGTCTGACTGGGTTCTTTTCGCTCTTCTCGATGTTTTGTTTGCTGACTGTTGTTGTGGGAAAGCCTCTAACTGCATCAATCGCCTTTACCACCATCACTCTGACCTTCAGCCTTAAGCACAATTTGAACCGCATTGGCTACATTTCCAAGAACATCACTTCAGCTATGATTGCTGTTCGTCGTCTCGACTCTCATTTTGAAAAGAGTCGCCCTCTCGAAAAATACCCTGAGGGTCCCACCCGTCTGGTCAACGCTACTTTCCGCCGTACACCAACCGCCACTTTTAATCTAAAAAACATTTCGGTTGATTTCGTTGAAAACGGCCTGAACGTCGTCATCGGGCACAGTGGCAGTGGAAAGTCAACCCTCTTGCTTGGAATTCTAGGAGAAACTGTCAAGGAATCTGGGAATGTCACCCGTCCCCGCAACGCTGGCTACGCTTCTCAGAGTTCTTGGCTACAAAACGCTACTATTAAGGAAAATATTCTTTTTGCTAGTCCCATGGAACAAGTTCGCTACGATCGTGTTGTTACAGCATGCTGTCTTGAAGAAGACTTAGCTGAGCTCCCCAACGGCGACAGCACCGTCATCGGTGAAAATGGCACTTCTCTTTCGGGCGGTCAGCGGGCCCGTGTTGCTTTAGCTCGTGCCTTATATTCCAAGACATCACTGCTTCTTCTCGACGATATTTTCTCTGCTCTAGACGCTCGTACAGCTGCATCTCTTTGGGAACGTTGCTTTTGCTCGGATATGCTAATTAGCCGTACTGTAATTCTTGTCACTCAAATACCATGGCTGGCTGAACAGGCCGATTTGGTTGTTAGCCTGGAAAGCGGCAACATCAAATCTATCGAGCCCCATATTGGAGTCACGCGCCGGCCTATCTCATCATTGAAGGATCTTGGAGGTAGTAGTTCGGGCACACCATCCGAGGCCGAGAGAGCCATCGATGAGGAAGGCGCCCCTAATACTGTTGGGAAAAAGTATACACCAGCAGATGATAACAAAGATGAGGATGAGGTTGACTCTGAACTCAGTGCTAGCAAGTCCTCTGGCCGTAACCTAACCTACCGCTATGTCAGGTACTACCGTCATGGCGTGTTGTTCCTGTTTTGTCTTTTCTCCACTGTGCTAGCGCTAGGTCTAAGCACTGCGACTAACTTGTGGCTGGTCTTTTGGACTCGCGGAAACGAGGATTCCATGGACAGGCTACCGTACTACATGGGGATATTCGCCTTGTTGTCCATCATGGACTCGGTCTTCAACATGGTCTCTGCAATATCATACAAGTTTTCTTTCTGGTTTACTGCTCGCCAGATTCATCAGGAGCTGACCCGGGCTCTACTTGGAGTATCCATGAATTGGTACAGCAACGTACCCATCGGTCGTGTTATCAATCGGTTTTCCCGTGACATTTCGTCGATGGACTCAGCCCTTCCTGGTCAACTTGAAGTGGCCATCTACCTTGCTGTTGAAATGATATACCAGCTTGCATCAATTAGCTCTATCATGCCGATTTTTATCGTGCCAGCTGCTATAACTTGCTGTGCTGGTATGGTTGTCGGCGAAATGTACACGCGGACAGCCGTAACTGCTCGTCGCATTGAATCGTCATCGCAATCCCCCGTCTTTTCACAATTCTCTGACACTCTAGCGGGCCTACCCATTGTGCGCGCCCAGACGGGAATGGTCACCGAGTTTTGCCGCACATTAGCCCAAAGACTTCGTTTGTGGTCATCTAGTGCCGAGGTGACTCTTAACTGCAACCGCTGGGTAGGTGTACGTGTTGATCTTGTCACCTCATTGGTATCTCTTGGTGCAGGTGTGATCGCGCTGTGGAAGACAGGTACTGTTAGCGCCAGCTTGGTTGGCTTCTCGCTTACCAGTGCTTCTACACTAAGCGGATCAATTCTTTACTTAGTACGCTACACCAACGAGCTAGAAGTCGAACTGCAGAGTTTTGACCGCTTGTTAGAATACACGTCGTTGCCTCTAGAGACCAAGGATGACAATCCGCATCCCGAAGAGGGCGAGTACACAGATGACCCAGCACATGTGATTCCTCGCAACTGGCCACGTGCCGGCGATATTGAATTCCGAAACGCCACTATCCGCTATACCAAAGACAGCCAAGATATTTTAACGGATATCAACCTAAAGTTCAAGGCTGGCGAACGTGTAGCTATTGTGGGCCGTACGGGCTCGGGGAAGAGTACAGTGAGTTATCCTAGCACGCACCATGATTTTGATCTAAAGTCCCCTTATTAACATGGCGTACAGATCGTAGCATCTCTTTTGCGCTTCACAGAAATCGTCTCAGGTCAGATCTTGTACGATGGTGTCGACATCACCAAGGTCCCTCGTAAAAAGCTACGCGAGGCGCTTACCATCATTCCCCAAGAGGCTGTGCTTTTCACGGGTACTATAAAATCAAACCTAGACCCCACCAACACTATCCCGGAAGCCAATCTGCAGAAAGCTGTTGATGCCTGCAAGACTTTAGCATCATTCCAGTCCGGTAGCCAAGACATGATCGATTCCTCTCTTGATGACGAGACGACCGAAACCGAGACAGATGTCAGGGTCCTAGCCGAGGGTGATGCTGAAAAGCGCTTATCTCTTGATACGCAAGTAGCGGCCAAGGGCGAAAACTTTTCCCATGGCCAACGTCAGGTCATATCGCTCATTCGCGCTCTTGTGCGTGACAGTCAGCTAATGCTTCTTGATGAAGCCACAGCAAGCATGGACTACGAAACTGACAAGGGCATCCAGGAGGTTTTGCGGGCCGAACTTTGCGGCAGCAACCGCACTATGGTTACTATTGCGCATCGCCTACGCACAATCATTGACTACGATACCATTGTTGTCATGGGGGCTGGTCGAGTGCTAGAAAGCGGGTCGCCTAAAGAGCTTTACCAGGCCGAAGGGCAGTTCTACGACATGGTGCAACACAGTGGTGAGAAGGAGGATCTGGAGGCTATTTTGGGATAGATAAAATGTGAGGAAGGGGAGCCAGGAGAAGCGGTAGATATTGGATTATTCCTCAATCAAGATGGAAAAGAATAGTAGAGCGTGATGAATTGTTTGCAGATGACTTTGTGGTCTAACGGCATCTAAAAAGTTATATAAGAGCCCGCCTATATAAGCAACCCTAGTAACACAACCCCGGTACTACTTATTGTCTTATCTCTTATAACAGTCCCACCTTTTTTTCCTTCTGCTTGACTTGAACAAATGCGCCAGCTTCATGCCAGAAAGGGGAAGGAAGGAGCGCGTTAAAAGTGTGGGGCAGCTTCAAACAAGAGAAAAAAAAAAAAAAGATTTTCTTAAATTTATTTTCAACATGCTTCTTCACAATACTTTTTTCTATTTTTTGAAGCGCATTCTCATCGATTCTCATCTCTTCAGGAAATAAAACGGGGTTTTTTCCTTTCGGCTTCGCTTGCTACGATTAGCTTTTCCTAACAGAGCTACTCCTACATACACACACAGATACACGGCGAAAAAAAGCCACACCACTAGATCAACAGCAATGGGTCGTGGAGGCAGAAGAAGAGGCGTAAGTTTGCCCCAGCGAGGAGACATTGAGAGAGGCCGTGAAACGTTATCCCCCAACAGAACTATTCAACTAACCTGGATGTGCTTACTACCTGCAGGGCCGGAAGGGCGGAGGCCGTGGCGGCCGCAATAATGGCAATGAGCGCGAGGCTTCCAGCGCTAACAATGCTGATCGCCGAGTGTCTTACCCACAAATCGTCAAGGAGAATGAGAAGCTGGAGAAATACTACAACGACATGCTGCAAATGCCCGAGGATGAGCGCAAGGAGTTCTGGGAGGCCCTGCGCCGAGAATTGCCGAATAGCTTCCGCTTCTGCGGGTCGAAAGGGTAAGTCAAATTGATCCTGGCTGACCAAGCCTGGCTCTAGAACAGCTTGTACTGTTACGATTTCTCAAGACAATCTAACCTCTTTCCTTCCCAATTGCAGCCACGCTCTCGCTGTCCGCAACCTTCTCCAGACGAGATACATCCCCGAGATTACCCGTATCAAGCACGAGGATGGTAACTTCGTCCAGCCTCCGAAGCCCGTCTCGTGGTACCCGGATGGTCTAGCTTACGATATGACTACACCTAAGAACGTTGTGCGCCGATTCCCGCCGTTCGCCGCCTTCCAGAAGTTCCTTGTATCGGAGACTAGCGTCGGAAACATCAGCCGCCAAGAGATTGTCAGCATGATCCCGCCACTTCTAATTGATCTCAAGCCCGGCATGTCCGTTCTCGACCTCTGCGCTGCACCAGGCAGCAAGTCCGCTCAGCTGCTAGAAATGGTGCACGCTGGCGAAGAGGCCCGCATTAAAAAGGTGCTGCGTCAGCACGCCACCGAGGACGGTCTTGCTCTGGGTACTGAGACCGAAGAGGAAGCCAATGCTGATTTGTCGGCTGATCCTTCCGACCAGGGCCGTGCTACTGGCCTGATTGTGGCCAACGACATGGACTACAAGCGCTGCCACATGTTGGTCCATCAACTCAAGCGCTTTTCTTCGGCCAACCTACTTGTTACCAATCACGACGCCTCGGCTTTCCCCTCTATCAAACTGCCCGACAGCTACAGCGATAGACCTGGCAAGCGCTCGTATCTCAAGTTCGATCGCATCCTAGCTGACGTGCCTTGTACTGGTGACGGCACGCTGCGCAAGAACATGACCATGTGGCGCTCGTGGACGCCCAACAATGCGCTTGGTCTGCACATTGTTCAGGTGCGGATTTTAGTGCGTGCCCTGCAGATGCTAAAGGTTGGCGGCCGCGTTGTCTACTCTACCTGCAGCATGAACCCCATTGAAAATGAGGCCGTTGTTGCGGCTGCTATCGATCGCTGTGGTGGCCCTGAAAAGGTGGGCATTCTCGACTGCTCAAACCAGCTGGTCGGCATGAAGCGCAAGCCTGGAATGAAGACTTGGCAAGTCATGGACAAGTCTGGCAACTGGTGGAACAGTTGGCAGGAGATCCAAGACAAGGCCGCGGCTGACTCGACGTGGGAAGCGCCCGGCAAGATCACAGAACCAATGTTCCCACCGCCGGCTGGCTCCCAGTGTGCTGATCTGCCCCTGGAGCGCTGTATCCGCGTGTACGCCTACCAGCAGGATACCGGCTCGTTCTTTATCACTGTGCTTGAGAAGAAGGCAGAAATCCGCGCTCGCAATGAGAATACCCCAAAGGATGCAACTGTTGCAACTTCTGCCATGACTGCTGCTGAGGGAGACGATGAGGCCGAAATTGAAGCTGCGACTGAGACCGAAGCGGAAACCGCTAATGGAAAGCGCAAGCTAGACGAGGTTGAGGCTGTGAATGAAATGGATGTGGATGCCAAAAAAGTCAAAACTGACGACGAGGGTAGCCGAGATGTCTCAGAGACGCCAAAGGCTGAAGCTGAGACCAAGGCTGAAACCAAGACTGAGGCTAAGACCGAGACTACCACTGTTGCTCCTGCGGAGCCCAAAGAGAGGCGCAAAGACACCTCCATCAGATATGAGGACCCCTTCAAGTTCCTCGCCCCTGACCATCCTGTGCTCGACGAAATCTTCAAGTTCTACCACCTTTCGCCCCGCTTCCCCCGGGATCGCTTCATGGTGCGTAATGCCACAGGTCAGCCCCTTAAGGCCATCTACTACTGCTCTACTCTGGCACGTGATATCCTCGGCGAAAACGACCTCAAAGGTGTCAAGTTCCTACATGGCGGCGTTAAAATGTTTGTGCGACAAGACGTGCCAAACCCGGATGTATGTCGCTGGCGCATCCAGAGCGAGGGCATGCCCATGCTTCACGGATACTTAGGCGAGGAGCGTGTAGTACATTTGCGAGACCGCGAGACCCTTCGCCGTTTGCTCATTGAGATGTTCCCGCGCATCAGCGACGGCGAGTGGCAAAAGCTAGGCGACATTGGCGAACGTGTTCGCGATATGTCCATGGGCTGCTACATGCTCCGCGTCGAGCTGGACGCTGACCCGAACGCATCGCCTGAGGCGCTGGCCGACGAAGCTGCTCTTAGAGAGCCTATGGTGTTGCCACTGTGGAAGAGTATCTCGTCATTGAACTTGATGCTGCCTAAGGAAGACCGTGCAGCTATGCTGCTCAGACTTTTCAACGACAACTCGCCGCTTGTAAACAACTCATTGTTGAGACAGAAGAATATTCAGAAGCAGCAAGATGAGGAGGCGAAATCTAAGAAGACTGAGGCCGAGGCCGGCGCCGAAGCTATACCTGCAATTGAAGAAGACATCAACGTTGAGGATGCCCCGACACCAGAAGGGATGGACTAAGAAAATGAGACACCCAAAAGCCTTGAAAAGAAAAAGGCCAAATTCACTGGTGACAAGGGCTGAAAATGCATTTCGTATATAGGGGTTTAACTACTTTTACTATTATACTCTTACAATAACTTGATACTCCTACAATACCTATACCATGTGACTCTATGCCTCTATTCTAATCCAACAAGCCAACCGTCCAGTTGATAATCGCCTCCGTGCCGTGACCCCGAATAGCGCTAATCGGGATTGCCGATACCTTGTGCGTCCACGCACCTTGAATGCCGGTTGGGTGCGGCTCAGATCCCGCCTGCAAAGCATCAATGTATGCCTTTAACCGTGCAAAATTGTCTTGTGTCGCCGGCAGATCGGCTTTGGTCGCCACTACAAACCATGGCTTTCCTGCGATATCAAGGCCAGCCGCTGCCCTTGGCGGATGATCTGCCGGTAGCTCAGCACCCAGAGGAGCCAATCCAACGCCCGTAAACGGCGCTGCTTCGCCTGTACCCGTAGTCGATGTCAAGTCCCAGTCAACGCGGGCATCGATTTCGCGGTTTGCCTCTTCTTCATCTCGCATCTGCGCATACAAGCCAACCTCTTTCCATAGCGCCTTGAGCATGTCCACGGCCTCGCCAGCGCTCAAATCCACGACAAAAGCCAGCACACGGGCACGCTCGACGTGACGCAAAAATGAAATTCCCAACCCACGATCTAGATGTGCTCCCTGAACAAGACCAGGGATATCGGCGACAGTAAAGCGAGTTCGCGGCTCACGCTCGATCTCGGGATCGGGCATGCCCAAATGTGGAGCGGCCGGATGCTTCTTGAATGAACGGAGCGGCAGACGGCCACGGTAGCCGTCAAGCACAACAGTGCCGATGTTAGGCTGTAATGTAGTGAAAGCCCAGTTGCCGACGCGTGTGCGCGATTTGCTAATCAGTCGCAACAGAGTGCTTTTGCCAGCGTTAGGCAGTCCGACAAGCCCAACATCTGCCAACAGTTTGAGCTCTAGTTCAATCTCCATTCGCACTGCATCCTCGCCCTTAGTTGCAACCATCGGCCGTGGCCGTTCCTTGCACACAAAATGTGGGTTGCCCAGGCCACCGATGCCGCCGGCTGCTAGAAGCACAGGTTGTGGCGTCGGCCTTGTCAGATCTAGCGTGATGGGAGCTGCCGGCTGTGCATACAGCCGGTTGCGCTTGGGAAGGCGCGGCATCTCTAGTGACTTGATATCGGGCCGCGATAGTCCTGGGTATGTAACAAAACGGGAACGCTCGAGTTCATAAGGGTCATCGATCTCCGGTAACACGGGCCGCAAGAATGGTTCGCCACGCTCAGCCGCTTCCTTCTCGGCCTGGTCCAATAGCCTCTCTTCACGGCGGCGCTGCTTAGCCGCGGCCTTGCGTGCACGCATCAAAGCTGCCTCATCAGCGGCCGGGTCACTGCGTGAAATCTCTCGCACAACAGTACCTACAGGCACAGTAATCACCACATCTTCACCGCGCGAACCAGCTTTTGTAGAGCCACGGCCGTGCTTGCCGCGGCCAGCTTTGACAAAGGTCTGGCGCGACAACTTGTATAGCGATGTCTCACCCGGCACGGCTTGGATGTACACATTACCACCATGGCCGCCATCGCCGCCATTGGCCGGACCATCGGGCATATACGCCTCACGAAGGAACGCCACACAGCCATTACCTCCGGCGCCCGCATGCAGAGATAGCGTCGCTTTATCAGCAAAAGTCGGCGCGGCATAGTCATCGGGTGCGGGGTTCAGGTGCGAATGAGGCAAGTCATGAGAGCTTGTCGAGCCATTGTGAGGAGCCGATGTAGTGGAGAAAGACCGGAAGAACTTTGTGTTAGAAGCTGAAGACTGACGAAGACACGGATACAGAAACGGTAGGAAGTACGGGCGGTATACGAAACACCGAGACATATTGCCTGTTCAATGACCAAATGCCTTGAGGACTTTGCCAAAATAATGCAGGAAGCTTGACACATGTGCTTGAAGGGGGTTGAATTTTATTAGGGTTAGTAAGATAAGATAAGAAAATAAAAACAGAGACAGCCAGGGTTGTATTAGGAGCTGCAAAGGCGGCCAGCATCCGAGTCACAAGGTCATGAGATGGAAAGCTCAAAAGAATTAGTACAGTACAAAGAAAATAAGGCTGTGGTTCCATCATTGGGCTAGATACAACATTTTACGTCCTATTTTATGTACACTGCACCACTTCTCTATGAACACTACCAACGCTACGACTGTCAGCATCAAAAATCGACGTCCTCCGTGGCGCAATTGGCTAGCGCGTCTGGCTGTTACTTCCATGTTGAAATATGGCCGTGTGGTGTAGAATATCCTAGAAGGCACATCAGGAGGTTGACGGCCTCTTTTGGCGTGTCTTGTCCCCGGGACCTTTTTGTAGGAACGCATTTCTTGGTCGTCTAGTTGTATTTGCGTGTTTTCGGTCCCTTACAATGCTGTGTTTATGATTGCATCTATGCTTAAACCTCTTCAAGCTCAGCCCAAAGGCAGTGAGTGCAACCACAAGTGGTATGGAGGCTAGGGTGCCTCCTCCCCAAGGGCGTATAGTGAGTGAGGTAGGAGCCTCGTTCATAGAGTGACATGTGAGGCGTTAAAGCCGGAGAAAAGCCGTAAGAGCCTCACTTGTCTGTGTGGCTTTCTTTGACTTTGGC
Source organism: Ceratocystis ficicola (assembly GCA_038407015.1). Classification (NCBI taxonomy): domain Eukaryota; kingdom Fungi; phylum Ascomycota; class Sordariomycetes; order Microascales; family Ceratocystidaceae; genus Ceratocystis; species Ceratocystis ficicola. The sequence continues at coordinate 2,486 of JAZBQP010000467.1, read as the reverse complement.
ATAGAACTCAAGGCAGGCCTGCTCCGTTTCTGCCCAACCAACGACTAATGCTGGCTGGACAGGGAACGCTGGCCTCGATGGATTTCCATGGCCTTCCTAGCCATTCTATTTGGGCAGGGCCGAGAGGAGAGACAGGACAACAGTCAAAAAGGCAGACTGGCGGAAATGCGGTGCAGTAAGACTGCTGTAGATGAAGCAGGGCGGCATGGAACTAGCTGTAGGGCAAGGGACGGACGAGATACATGTCTTGTACCAATCTACCTGTACTTTCGACGGTACCGTATTCGCACCGTCACCGGCACTGTCACCGGCACTGTCCCCTTGACTGCCCCTCTTGACTGCCCCTCTTGACTGCCTCTGTTGTACACCAAGTGATCTATAGCTTTCTAGTATTTTCTCTTGTACTGCCACGGTATCTCCGCCATTGCTCTGCACTGTAGCTTCCCGGTCTTGCTGCCCCAATATGCACCGTCCCGCCCCGCCTTCGCAGCACTGTGCACGGCCACCTCGGCAGGAAATCTTCGCTTCGCACTTGAGCAAGTACATGCGTACCTACCTGGCTGGCTGCCCCGTCCCTGCTCCCGACCACTGTAAACTGGCAACTAGCCTTCCAGCCTCCAAAATTACAGCGGCTTAGCCCTGACCTGGCTGGCCTTTTGTCTTTCTTTTTCCCCCCTTCTTCTCCGCCTTTGCATTTCTTCTTTTTCTTCCTCTGTTCCTCAACTTTTTCTCTTCATCTTGCTCATTTTTCTTTGCCTATTTAGTCATACACCGAAAGACCCTGGGCACAACTCTGCTTACTCATCTTTCGGTCTTGTCGAGGCCCGCTTTGAAGCTGCTATCTTCGCCTTTGTTTTCCTTTTTCCCATTGGCTCATTTTGCTCCCCCCTCTCTTTTTTATCACCCCGCGAGAGGGTTCTTTGTACCTGGCATAGTGACAGGTAGAGATTATCAGCCTGTTCTCTTTGGCAGCGGCCTTTTCTTTCTTTTCTTTTTCTCTCCTTCTTTTTACCTCCTTCTTTTTTCTCTCTTCAACCTTCTTGCCTTCGCTCTCGTCGTCGCATCAACCCCCCTGCCCCTTCTACTTGTCCCGATCACGTGATAATCGACTTGATAACGACTTCAATCCCGTCTTCAATAACTCTCCGGCCTCAGCTGTCGTCATTTTGGCCATTTCTCGTAAGTACCACCTCTGAAATGCGATTCTAGTGCACGAACCCTTCTCAGTACATCCACATCATCGCCATCCTCTCCTCACATCCTCCCATCCTCGTCCCAACCCAAAAGGTCTGATGCTACCCCGTCCAGCCACCCCTCGTCATTGTCCCTCTCTCCTTATTCTCTACCCAGCACACCATCCCTCCCTGCCTGGCTTACTCGAAAAAGTGTATCTTGCCTCTCGACAAGTTGTCGAGTTCAGCCCAAAATGCACCACTACAGCGGTACAGCGATCGAGGATGACCAGCTAGTATATAACCAGACGGACAACGCGCTTCTGTCTTTATATATGCCCAAGCATCGGCCAGACAGACACACCACACAGTGCTGCTACTATTGCAGCGTCTGCACACCTGTATATACATATGCATACATGCATATGCACATGCACATTCCCAGCCCATCCCAGTTTTAGCCTAGTCAGGCCAGCTCCCAGTAACCAAGACATGGCATCACGAGGGAAAGCCAGGTAAAGGAAGACACACAGACCGACCGGGCCGCCGAAAGTAAGCTCGCGCTCACTGTGTTGCTCACCATCCGGCGTTGTGATGCCCAGGCTATCCAAACTTGCGGCCTGGATAGACTGCCAACCAGACCACGCTGCATTAGACACCAGGCACTGGAACGCATCTTATTGTCAGCTTACTGGGCACGCATGCTTCATGTTGCTGCACCGTCTCTCGCCTTCCCATCGCTCTCTACATATATACGTGCACACGTGCATACGTACATGCGTGTTTGCTGGCCTATACTGCGTGTGAACCTGTGGGCTTGTCAACGAACATGTGCTTCGCTGTAGATGTGCGTATTGCTAGTTTGCCAGCTAGTTCGTTTTCTGTTTCTACGGTGGACGCAGTTCTAGCAGCAAGCTTGCAACAAACACAGCGAGATGCACCCGTTTCCTTCCTCGGCTCTAACCCTCGTGAGCTGCGAGCTGTAGGGACTCCGAACTTTGAGTTTGAGACTCTAGACTCTGGACTTTGAACTCTGGATCCTGGATTTTGGGCTGCCCACATTTCCAGCCACATTATTGAGCAACTCCAAATCCAGATCCCGACTCAGATCCAGGTTTGCATGGGCTGCTGTGTTGATACGCTCTACTGGTCTTTTGTTTCTTCCTCTCTCGCACACTCTGCTCACATTCACCCTTCACCCCCCCCTCTTTTCCTCTCTTTCTTCTGGCACCCCCCTGGCCCTTCCCCTCTTCTTGCCTTCTCTTTTTCTTCCTCCCACCCACCCCACCACTCCCCACACTCACCTCCCCAACC
>JAZBQP010000466.1:0-13473 GCA_038407015.1 Ceratocystis ficicola | reverse complement strand
AATACTCAATCGATTAGAAAAAGCGTAGAGACCAGCAGACACCGTTTTCCCCCATCAGGGTATGGTAGATGAAGATATCGAAACTACAGTAGGGTCTGTATAGATGTTGTTTGAGTTGCAGGGTGGTAATTGTGCAAAACAAAGTGAAGTTAACTAAAAGCAGATGGAAGCTCTAATGCTTTCATCTTGGACCAATTCCACACCGCTAACTTTAGTCAACGTGCATCATGAACTGCATTACATGGACACCAGTTCATTTGAGCTTCGGTTTCTTTGTTTTACTATCTGCGCTACGATTTAGGCTTGCGTGCCAACAGACCCTGCAAGCTTATGACAGTCTACCATTGACCCTTTGTTAAAAACTTTCTGGTCTACAATGGCTCAAGACCACAAATTTGGATTGAACTATCCCATCTCTATGCATGACCCCTTTGTCTTTTGATGCTCATTAACCTCTTCCTGATGGACCTCCGGATAGCCATCATCCTTCTAGAGCGCAACCATACAATCCCGGAGAGACTGAAGCATGAGTCAAATGTCGGGCGGCAAAACGACATGCCTTCGCTATATAAAAGGCTCAGTGCTCATCGAAGATCAGAAGGCGATAGCGACCATTGGATCGTGCCTTTGGGTGCCGAGGCTACTCAAGGCCTGTCTCATTACCAGCCCAGCCATGGTGAGTTGTCGCAATGGCCAAATTCCTTGGAAGGCTGGGCAATGGCGCCGTTCATCATAGTTACGGGCCAACATCACCTCGCCAGCTAGCACCAAGAAAGCAATCTCTCTGGCAATTGGGCGATGGGCGCTTGTCTTGTTATCTGTTCTGCAGTTGGCACCAACTTTGCGCAAAGGTATCCTACAACAAAATTCCGTGCTATGTAACGCTTAGATCTTTCTCAATACCACTAGGGAAAGTAGAGTACTATAATGCCTATTGCTCCAGCCAAGCATCTCTATACTCTACCCTTAAAGCGCTGCAAGAACATTACCAAAGCCGCTGCAGCTGGATCAATCTTGTCACTTATGTGACTCCAGGTAGCTATTGACGATGCGAAAGTGCCACTTTTAAGAAGGTGCAGGCATGTCTGTATAGGATTACTACACACCGCTCGATTCATGCTGGGAGATGGATAGGTTCTCTAGCGATTGCTGCACCATTCCAAGTCCTATCTATATCATGGTCGTTGATCTACTCACGGTCATCGTCCAGTGCCTTAGTTAGGCCATTTGCTGTCCATAGATTCCGGCATGCTCAGTACATAATCGGATTAGGTTGCATAAACTTGTGGAGTCAATGATAGTGCACACCAATGTGTTTGATTCGTCTTAAGCTCGGCCTTCCATCGGTGCTATCACGCCCTTGTGCTACTATTGTATTGCATACCATATGTCCAGAAGTCTTATGACCAAATTCTTCCTGAACTCCAACGCAGTGTTTTTAACCGACAGTCAGAGTCCCGGTGTTGTACTGGTTGTTCCACTGTCAGGACTCTCTGCCTCGCTCTCTGCCAACTCGAGATTACTAGTCATTTCCCCTTCCAGAGATCTCAGCACAGTGCTACGATATGAGCCGATAATTCACCCATTGTCTGCTAGCAACAAGACATGCGGTAGCTCCTTCTGAGTTGACGATAGCTCTAGGTAGGCACTCACCCTCCTTTTGCGGAACAAATCGCTGCGACAAATCCTCTGTAGCATGGTTGTTTTAATCACACCTCCTGCAGGGAGCGAAGTTCAATTTTAGCCAGATGTAGTCTCTTTCGATTGTTTGATCACTCTTTCAACGCATGCCTCTTGTGTCAATAGTAGTCGCAAGTTAGTTCATCAAAGCAATACCTTGTATTAGGACTAGAACCTAAACTGTCGTTCCCTTCGATCCCCCTTAGCAAGGGCCACGTGGGCTCGCCGTCGTCCATCTTGTGTGCCGTTGACTTCGCCTTTTGACAATTGCTTCGGTCAACTTTCAGTGATAGCGGCGTAACCGCCGATCTACCAGATGATATCCTTGTTCTGTCCCAATGAGCCTCTCCAACTCGGGTTCTTTGTAGGCCAGCTCGAGGTGTTCCTTGAGACGATCAAACAAGCCTTTTATGATTGTTTGCTCGTCATTTAGATTTGTCACCGTCACACCCATGCCTGAGTTATTAACATGTGCGCATTTCTATTAGTGTCCTTGTCATTGCTGTTGCCGCCCACCGTGGCCCTGTTGTTGAACAGCCTAGACCGAGGATATCTTGCCCATTTGCAGTAGTCCCGGGGGCCCAACAGCATCGGACAGGACTGTAGCTAGCTCGTTTTGGAAGTCGGTTCCCCCAGAAATATTCGACGAGTAGTGTTTCTTTTTCCCAAACACCTTTTGTTGTGAAACACAAGCTCTCTACATAACCTTTTGACAGATGGATAGGCTTTGCAGTGACATTATGTGCCCTGTGCCCACGATGGGCATGTTTTGTCTACCTACACCTCGTGTGTCGCACGGCATGCACTATACCTAGTTCTCACCCGGTACTAGGAGATTCCAGTCTCCTATCATCAATTAGCGGTTGAAGAAAAAGACAAATGGCAGTGAAAGCCAACAAAGGATGCTATCTCTCATGTAAACCCTAAACCTGCAGTTTCTGTATCACGTGATCGTCTTTCGGCTAGACTTCGGGTATACTCTGCCGAGTGCGACAGCCCATCATCTTTGGTCCCAGCCTTGTCCAGCTTCTTGATCAATGTCATGATCACCAACTCTCTCTGCCGTCTTCTTCTTCTCCTCCTTCTTCTTATTGACCCCCATCTACTCTAGTGTTGGCCCTATTATCGTCACATTTTCGCCACGCCCAACTCCAGCACTCTGTCTCATGTAGGCAGAAAAACGCAGCGCTCCGGTTGGCACTCACTCTTGCTTGAACGTGTGACTTATTAACCGTCTACTGACACTTTTTTACTACTTCACAACAACAAGGCGCATTCCCTCCCTAGCTTAGGGCTTTATCCTACCGCTCGCTACGGCTGAACTTCCCAAAAGCAACTCTCAAATCACCGCCGAGTTTTAGCAACCATGCCGGGCTCAGAAGACGGAGAAGTTTCTGACCGCTACAGCATAGGTGCATTCAGGAAGGCATCTTCAACACCGTCGGCCTCGACTACTAGAACTTACGTTGACCGTTCTTATAGACATGGCAACGGCTACGGAAATGGCTCTGTTTCTCTCGATCGCCGCTCGAACTCGCCATTCGCGGATCATCCAGCTAATTCCCGACACAGTCGATCACCGACTCGGAGCAACAACCGCAACGGCCGCCCTCGAGACAATTACAGCAACGGTCGGCGCTTTGAAGATCCGCGCCGCCTACGCAATTACGACGACCTTGACGAGCCAATTTCCCGCCGCAATGGTAAACGTGATGGCTATGAAAACCGCGATCGGGACTGGGGTCGTGAGGACCGCTATGACCGTCACTACAACTCTAGCAACGCACGCGTAACTAAGCGCCCGCGAAACTGCAGTCGCAGCCGTTCGCCGCCTTCGCCCAACGACAAAAGCCGAGGCCCGAGCCTCCGCAGTAATGGACACATACGTGACTCTGTCGATCACTCTCGTAAGACCGATTCTGTGTCTGTCTTGGATAAGTCTGACGATAGCTCTAAAAAGGACAGACAGGTTGCTTTCGCTCTGCATGGAGACATCGTAATGCCGACAGATGAGGCGCTAGAAGTGCCCGAACCCGTGCAAATCGACGAAGAGGCCGAAATTGAACGCCGCAAACGTCGCCGCATTGAGCTTCTTTCTAAGGCCCAAGCCGCTGCGGCATCCCCGACTCCAGAATCAACGTCGCCTTCAGTAGCTTCTTTAGACACGCCAGAAAACAGTCAGCCCCTCCTCCAACCCCCTACGTCCCTCGTCTCCGAGCTTGGCTCCCCATCAACACCCAAGTTTTCGGAAGAAGCCGGTATCATGAACAAATTTACATCCCCCCTTGTAGATGATGGCCGTTCGGCTGCCGACTACGATCCTATTGTTGATAAGCAAAAAGACGAGCTTCGAGATGAGCTTCGCCACACACATCAAGAGCCCGAACCTCCCGCAACCTCACAGGACCAAGACGACGACGAAGACGACATGTTCGCTGATGACTTTGATGTTTCGGCTGGGAAGGCAAAGACTGTTGCCGATACAGAAGGCGCCGGGGGTCTTCTTGAAGAGGTGGACAAAGATGGCTACTACAAGATTCGTATTGGCGACATTCTCGCGGGCCGATACCAGCTCCAGTCCACTCTCGGTAAAGGAATGTTCTCTGGAGTTGCGCGAGCTATTGACTTGACGACTAAGGAGCTTGTGGCAATCAAAATCATTCGCAACAATGATGCCCTACGCAAAGGCGGTTTGACCGAAGTAAGCATTTTACAGAAACTGAACGAGGCCGACCCTGACAACCGCAAACACATTATCCGTTTTGGGCGGTCCTTTGAACACAAGGGCCATTTGTGCATGGTTTTCGAGAACTTGAGCCTGAATCTACGCGAGGTTCTGAAGAAATTTGGCAACAACGTAGGCATCAATCTCAATGCCACAAGAGCATACGCCTACCAGATCTTTGTTGCACTTGCACATATGCGGGCGTGTACAATTATTCACGCCGACCTAAAGCCCGATAACATATTGGTGAGTTGAATTCGCTTGCGTGTCTACTGATCTCCCTTTCATCACCTCTTGTGATCCTTACTTCTAACATGCTATGTTCTTTTTTACTCTGCCCCATAGGTCAACGAGAATCGCAAAGTCCTTAAGATTTGTGATCTTGGAACTGCAGTTGACCGTTCAGATGCAGCCACCTCGCATGACGAGGTAGCCCCGTACTTGGTCAGCCGTTTCTACCGTGCCCCTGAGATCATTCTTGGTATCCCGTATGACTATGCCGTTGACATGTGGTCCATTGGCTGCACCCTGTATGAACTATATACCGGCAAAATCCTCTTTACCGGTGATAACAATAACCAAATGCTCAAGGCTATTCAGGAAGTGCGAGGGCGCATCACGCCAAAAATGTTCAAACGAGGCCAGTTGTCCGGTGCCCATTTTGATGACAAGGGAAATTTTATCAGTGTGGAAACAGACGCGGTATTAGGCAATGCCACAGTCAAAATCTTACCCGTAGTCAAGCCGACACGTGACCTCCGTCAACGGCTAATGAAGACAGCCACTGAAATGGGGGAAGCTGAAACTCATGACTTGGCATTGTTTGTGGATCTGTTGGAGCATTGTTTGGCGTTGAACCCTGACCGGCGGCTGCAGCCAGCAGAAGCCTTGAGACATCCTTTTTTCAAGTCACGGCTAGCAACGTAGGCCAGAGAGGTCTTCAAATCAGGCCATTATAGACATTTTGAGTGACTTGGAAGCACAGCAGGGTCCCCTCGCAGCATTGAGGGCGACTTGCTCCGGAAAATACAGGCCCACTAGGCGTACGTGCCAAGACCTGTCCGGAGGTTGAACTAGTTGAGATTGTGCGAAATGATACAGATATATAGAATTGGTTCACGTACCACACCCAAATAACCCTCTTCTTACCGTTAGCACCACAATACAAAAGCCTTGCTACTACACCTGACCAATGTCTTGAAATTTGAGTCACAATACTGAAGCAAAACACACATACACAGCTCAGGTCTCGACTTGGGCCAATCACCGGTCCCGCTCCGAAAGGGACGACTCATGAGTCTCTTGATAATTTGCACAAGTGGTATGACGTTGTCAGACTGAGTACTACTCGTCAGACTGGCGCGATTTCTGCCCCTTACTTCATCGGGGCATTTCAGTTGACCCTCACTTGGTGTGAGGCTCCCTTGACATCCCCTCATGTACATTGTGCCTCTATATCTCTACTGTCTCAATCTCGAACAATCCACGCTTGACTAGTCTCTTTTTTTTTCTTCTTCTATTGTGCCTTCCCTTGCAAGAGTGGTGGGCGTGTGTGTACGTCCTGCACTAAGGACTTCTAGGCCATGGCACGAGGCATATTACTTCTCCTCGCGTGCAAGGGAAGCAATGGCTCTGTCTTCTAGAAAGCCAGTATCCCACTAGTGCTACTTAGCATCAATTATATTAGTAGCAAAATAAGAGAGGCTTAAAGACCGGAAGCACTATTTGGTTGAGCAAGGTTCGCTTCGGGCGGTTGTTTTCATCTGTAAATGCGATATAAGAGCAGCACATTTGCCACTTGCCTCTTAAAAGCGTATATAGTAGCAGAGCCGTTAGGCGTCCACGCCCTCAAGGCTGCACTGCACCAGCGTTAGAGCAAGCTCTGATAACTAGATGATCATGCAAAGGAGAACGTGTTTCTAAAAGCAGTGCTCCTCCTGACAGAAATGAACCCTGATTAGAGGCCCACAGTCAAGCCGTTGTTTATTCTTCACACGCTTGCGACTGCACAAGCTTGGTTGGCTCGAATTTGTCGACTCCATTTATTCTTGGCGCCTTCTATTGGCCTTCTGTGGGGACTTCATGGGATGAGGGGCCAACTTTTTGTGGACTTGCTCCACACTGAAATTGAACTCGGCCTCGACCTCGACCTCGACCTCGGGCTCGAGCTTTTCATCGGTTGTTTGTGTGCACCTTCCCTCCCAACACACCCCAGCTTCCTATTGCGGCCTCCTGCCTGTTTTTATTTTTATTTCTTTTTTTTTCTTCTATTCTAGCACACCTTTGCCCTGCATTTTGCCTGGCAGCGCATAGCTGTGTATCAAGCTATCATTGCGGGTTGGTCTTTTTTTTGGCTATTTTTTTACAAGCACTAAGTAGTATACCATGTGGCTTGGTCTTTTGCATCCTAATATCTCACTGCGCCGTGCCGTTCCTGTTACTCAGAGACTTCTATCTATGTGTCGGGCTCGAACAAATCGTACCATGCTGTACAACCTAATGTCGGTACTTGCTCCAGCGCTTAACTCCCTCATCAACTTGGGCTCCTTGTCCGACTTGCAGTGGTTTTCGGGCAACATTTGTGGTCAGAAGTTATTAGTCACATAGCTTGCAAATCAAATCGTACATTTGTGTCACATTATACTTGAGGCGAGACGCTAACCCCCAGCCATACATTCACTGATGTTGGTGGCGGGTACGCTAATCACCAAGCCAATACCCTGCCTCACTTCCTTCAGTCTGGTAATGCAACTGCGCGTAGTATTGAGGCCTCGTACTTCACCACTTGTTTGTCAGGAAAGATGAGAGGAAAATGAAAATGACAATTAAATGAATAATAGGGGGTGCAGAGACGATGGGGGAGGGGGAGGGAAAAGCCAGAAAAGGGACAACCAGCATTTCCCTAGCTAGCCAAGCGGCTTCCAAACTATCGATTTGCTAAACCGCCTGCCATCAGCCCGGTGGACAAGACACAATATGCCCGTTGCCCTTAATCTACAGGCTGTGTTTGAGAGGGTGACGATGCATGATAGCTTGCTTTCTTTTGGTCCGACCGCTAGGGGCTCCTGGTTGAATGTCTGTTCTCACTTGAGCAAGTATGACGAAACTTGATAACCCACCGCAACCCAAGCTAAGCCTATGTCTGCACAGGCTGAAACTTGGCACATTCATTGTCATTTGTTTCTTCTCGGGTAAATTCACAAATCACCACCATAGTTTCTGCGCCTCACCTCAACATCCGGCTTTTTATTCCTCGTTTCATCTTGCTCAAGAACAAGATTAGATTATTGCATGTGGTGTTATCTTCACCACATGTATGGTACCGTGCCAATCGCTGCTAGGTCCAATGAGGCCAGGCTAGGCCAGGTCGGAACGTCAAGATAATCATTCCCAAGCTCGTGACCCAGCCGCCCAAGTCATGTAGGTGAGGCCCACTTATAATAATATCTCCTGCTTTGCTTCCGTCTCCCTGGCTGTGAATCTCCTGCTATTCCGAAACTCTGTGTTAGTTTTTTTTCCAGCAATTTATTTCCAACGCTCTGATTGACATGCCAGGAAGCAACTAAGCCTCATTATTAGTCTGGCAAATAAGAAGATCAAGTCTGTCCAGCGTAAAGGAGAGGCAGCCGAGACAGGAATACAGCAAAGAGATGGGTAATACGATGTAGAGAAGCGAGGTTGTCTCCCTGTATTTTTGGTGTAGATTGTGATATTTCTTTTTCCAGATACAACTCCCGGCCGAGAAATACTCCCTTGTAGACATTGCTGGGCTCCAGCATACCAGCATACCAGTACAAACCGTCGGTCACGTGGTCATTCGAAACAAAGATGAGACTGTTGTTGGCCGTCGCATTTACTTATCACCCACTCACCTATTACTTAAGACAGACTTGCAGGCATTAACGCATAAAAATAGGGCGAGACTGGAAATGGCGGTCAGCGTCAATATGTACGAAGTGCAAAAGAAAATGTGGACAGATTAAGGCGAGAAAAAGAATGATATATGTGAAAAATGCAGGATGAGCAAAAACAAAGTCAATAATGCAAAAATAAAATAATAAAACAAAAAAATGCAAAAAATGCAAAAAATATCATCGAGCGCCAGCTTTGTTCCACTCCAGCCGGCCATCGTGAAAATAGGTGCAGTTAATGCTGGAACAGAGAGCGACTTGACTGGGTGATCGACGCTTAGAAGATGGTAGGTTGGCCTCGTATGGTATCAATCACGGCTCTTGAACGTCACCTAGTAAAGCCGTTGCCTCTGCCCCCTTTCACTGCATGCGGTGTCATAGCTGTCCTGATGCCCTGGCTAATAGGAAACATATTAATAAACAGGAGACCGAAAGTCCTTTTTTTTTTTTTCCTTTGCCTTAATCGACAACGTTTAACGCCCGCAAGATCAGCGTGATAACCCCCTCTTGTTTTGTGTGCGTTAGCTCTCTTACGTCGGCCTGTGTGTGATCAACTGGCTTTTCTCTAGGTAACATCGTCGCATTAGCATGGCTATTTTCCCTGCTTACTTGCATGTTTTTTTGCCTTTGCCTAGCATGAGTTGCCAGTCCATCCACATATACCCCCGCAGTTGCCGATCTATTCTTACCTGACGCATAGGTTGGATGGACGTAATTCCCGCCACAAAGCGGCGGTTGAGTAAATTTGCTTTGGCACCAAATCTTGTTGTCACCAAGGTTCAGAATCCGACCGCAGCTGCACGGTGGTATGCGCCATATATTGTCTGTGGTCCATGGCTGCAGCTGTGATGGGCAGATGGCGGCTAATGACAATAGCTAGCCCCTTAAAGAGAGGGAGGGACGTGGTCAAAGAGATGAACAAGCAACGAGCCCATTATTTGTTTCGTCGACTCATCTTAGGCTAGGTAAAATAAGACTAGTTCCAGCATCAGTTTTGCCTATCTGGGTTAGCATGTCTGCAAGCTACCCCTCCCTTTACTAAGCCACAAGCCATCACCCGAAGAGCGAAGCTGACAAGCAGATATGGATATCGTGACGAGGGAGAACGATGAATGGAATTGCATGAATGGAGAAAAAGGCCGTATTGAGTTAGGTTGCATGATGAATGCCACGCCCCTAGCGACAAGCGTGCTCTCCTCCCAGCTAGTGCTGATCAAAGGCCAGGCCTTTCGTTTTCTTTCAGTTTGTTTTCGTCATTCACCACGGATAGGTAGGGTTCTTTTGACGGCCTCAAAAAAGAATCACAAAATGATACTAGGACGCAGTGGCATCAAAGGGCATCAAAGGGCATCAAAGGGCATCAATGGCGTGTAACATTATCAGGGAAATTACCAAATGCAACCTAGGCAGCAGGAAGCTACCCCAAAACACAGGGAAAATTGAGGAATAAAGTTCCGCGAAGGCAATTGCGCCGCCCCGTTCGACGTTATTGTCAAAGAGCGCCAAGACAGAAATGTAAATGGACAAGGTACGGTACACCAGCCACCGATGTGTTAGGGTTTTCATACAGGGTTTGCTCCCTTGCTGCTTGAGCTTGCCCATGTCTGAGGGCGAACGTGGCCCGCCTCAACTGAAGCCATGATTCAGTTCCATTTCTTGTTTCGTCCTATGGGGCACATACACACACACATACACACAGACTTTCGCTTTCTTTGAGTGCAAATCTGATGTCTTGCGTGAGATGAAACTGGGAATCAGCCCTCAAAGGCCTGAGCATCAGCGGGAAACTGTGCCAAACCCCTCTAACCTTTCGTGTGCCAAGTCGTGCCGCTGGTGATGGTTCTGTTAGAGGATACGGCAAGGGCAAGGACAATGGCCAGGCCAAGCCAGGCCCCATGCCGCCTCCAAACGATCCAGTCCCCCTTTTCATCGTCAAACCTTATCTTCACACAGCACATTATCATTAACATCTGGGTTCTTTGCGCTCCTCGCTGTATTTCGCGTCCTTGTTCCAGCTTGGGTTGTTATTATTAGGTGACATCATTAGCTACTACGCGAGCAGGCAAGGGATGATCCTAATAAGATTCTGGCTTGCGCCCGGGTGTTATGGCGTGGGTGTGATGTGATTATTACTTTGAATGGGCAAGGCAGGCTGGTAGCTGCTCAAAGGCCGTTGCTATTGTTATCCAAACAGGCCAGGCTGGGCTTCATGCTACTCCTAGTGGTATACAGTTTATAGTTGCATGCATGCTATATTACATTTACATGCTGTGCTGCATGTAGGGTAGGATAGGACAGGGAATATGTGATGTGAATGATTAGCTTCATCTCCTTGGCAATATCAGGTCTTGCTAGGCTACACCATTCAAAGGAAATCTAGGCTTTTGGGGGAAGAACGCTAGGTCAAAAGCGCCGAAGCCAAGATGATGCTGGCCATAATGGATGGGCGTGATATTTTTGTATACATTTGGATGGGCGCTAGGCCCTGGTGCCATGTTGTCAGATCTAAAGCGTCATACAAAAGCAGATGTTCTCAGCTTGGGGAGGCAATTTAGTTGATGCAAGGAAAAGGCACAAGGACGTAATACAGTAGATGCTAGAAGATGGAGGCGATTCTGGATAGTTCTGCATCAAGCCAAAGAGGGCTTAGGATCCTGGGCAAGAGAAGCCTGAAAGAAAGGCCTTTGGAGAAGGGCTTATCGCAGACGACTACGACGATCCTTGAAAGACGCAAACGACCACGGCAAAAAATGCCAAAGCTGCGAAGATCTAGGCTTTCAGGGGTTGGGGAGAGGAGCACTGTGTTGGTTGTGAATGGGCAGGTAAGCGGCTTTCAGCTGCAGACCGAGAGTACTTTTTTAGTCTTTGATGCCAGGGTTAAGTGGCAACACTTGAGAGCGGTGCTACCACCAGTGGTAGTAAGCATGTGCTGTGTTCTCTTGATAACAGCACTGAGTCTCATTGTCATTGTGTCGGTCCCGTGGCAGGTTTTACCTGTGTCACAGGTCACCTGAACATCCAAACAGGACGTGCAGGTTATGTATCTGTGATTGCGAACAAATTATGTAACTCGCCGGGGACATCTTCTTACTGCTTGTCATGGGCCTTGCCTTTAAGCCACGACATGCGTAACGACAGCTTGCGTAGACCAAGGTCTATCTCTATGTTTGGCCATCTGTAAGTAGTGCATGTTTGGGATTGCCATTCACGAGCCTTAGCGCATTGAATCCCGAATGAAATGGAAATGGGCATAAGCCGCCATCTTTTCCATGTTGGGCCACCGGATGTGCAGTTTTAGGCCTAGTGTTTTCTGTTTCTTGCTGCCGCGACCCCCCTCACCCCCCCAGGTCCGAAGGCTCCAAGAGTTCAAAGAACTGCTTGTTCGCCGCACAAATCCCACGTCTGCTAGTCGCCAGCAAGGTTACTAGGCCGGTTTCATTTTTAGAAGCCCGTCTAGATTCCATTCGGGGATTGGCAACAGAGCTAACAGAAAGCACCAGACCGCTCAATGGACAGCCGTTGGACGAGTTGGCGATCCGCAATACGACTGTGCGTATGTACATGCACATGTATGAGCACATGCAATGTATGTGGTGGGCAAGTAGGTCTGTATGTACGCATGTAATGGGTACTAAGCAGATGTGCATGAGGGTCATGCAGTAGCATGCGAGCTGTTTTTTTTTTTTTTTTTCTTCTCGTCTTTCTTGGCCTGCCACCTCGAATCAGGGCAGGGCGCAAAGTAGGCCCATGTCAATAAGAGCCAGGAGAACCATAAGAGAGAGGCCAAATGGTGGCACAGGCACAGCCAACACCAGCAAGTCCGGCCGCGAAACATCATGTTCCTTATTTTGCAGTCCCGTTATCTCGTTTTATTCGCTTTGTCCCTCATGTCATCCCGCCGCATTATCTATGTATCCAGGAAAATGAGTGCTTCTTGGCTCTGCGGCTTTTGATGTAGGCGGGGAAAAGAAGTCTTTCTGGCACCGAGACAGCTTAGGTGTGGCAGGCTGGCCAATCGAAGGATCAGGCAAGCAGGAAATGTATGTCGAGGAAACGGCCATGTCCGGAAGACTTTTTTGCGTTGAGATATCACAGTCTGCCACGTGACCAGACGCTGGAGACCCTAACCCAGAACGGCTCACCAGCCCGCTTTTGCGGATGCACTTTAGCTCACAGCCGTTAGCAGCCGTACAATATAGTGTAGCATACAGGAGCCAAAGCTTTTCCACCTCACACAATATTCGCCTCTTCGTCTTGCTTCACAAGTTCTCCCACCCTAAAATGACCGACTACTGAAACTGTGACTCTTACCTAACTTTATTGGCGTCTTGCAAATCCTTTGCAGGCCATCTGACAAGGATTCAGGCCCATTCTTCTGTTTCCCTCCTTCTTTCTCTTTCGCTGTTCGTGTCCCTAGGACCCAATAACGAACAAGACACGGGTCAACTGCGAGAGCCTCCAGGCAACAGAACATCGCAATGCGGAACTACGAAGCGCAGCACGGTAATGCTCCATGCATCCAGCAAGGCTACCCTACCTCCCTCCCTTCCATTGTCTTTTGAGGCACACTGCAAACTACGCTGGGTTGCACAAATTGTCTGATCAGATTTGTGAGGCTGAGAGCGAGGCTTGAGGGAGACTCATCGAAAACAGCATCGCATGAGGATCGCTTACAAGGCACTGAACAGCACGAAGAGAGGCATTTGCAACAGTCGGTTGAGAAATGGACAAAATAAGACCAAGCAAACATGCGGATAGGCAGCAGCGGCTTTTCCTCCAAAGCCTGGATCAAAGACTCAACGACGACTGGTGCTGACACTCTGCCTTCTTTCTTTCACTTGACTTGGCTGATGCAAGTGCAAGACACCAAACCGCACAATTCGGATTGGCGATTAATTGTTTGACTTGATCGATTGGCTCTGTGCTTTTTCTCACCCACCACTGCATGTGCTGACTAGGTGGTCCAAACTTGCTGTGCAAACGCCCGTCCAGGGTCTGCCCTCCCCTTTTGCTCTCTCCCTTGCCATCTGGCTGGCCCTGGCTTGCTGGCCTACGGGCTTGGCTGCCCTAGTCCTCATTCAACACTGGTGCGAATGTGGTGCCAGCCCGGTGCAGATTGAAGAAGGCGGAGGAGGAGGAGGAGGAGGAGGAGGAGGA
>JAZBQP010000465.1:0-13557 GCA_038407015.1 Ceratocystis ficicola | reverse complement strand
GCCCTGGGACGCTCGCATTCCGGCGAATTGCAGAGCTCATTTTATCAAAAAGCGAGACGAATCACAAAGACGTAGTAGGCTGGCAGGCACATCACTTGTTCACAACAACATGTTCTTTGAGGGCGGTCCATGGCTCTCTTGCGCACGCCCTCCTCTATTCGCCCCCAAAGGGAGGGAGGAGAGAGATGCGACTGCTTGTCCAACTCGCAAGCAAGGGGCCGCGCAGCACACAAAGGAGAGAGGCAAAGCGACAGCTCATTTTGTGCACAGCGAGCTGAACATTTCCAAGGCGTGCAGCTGAAGGAACCTCAAACTTAGGCTGGTCTTGTTGGCTTGTCCAGAAGTGAGGGGATGTTTCTCAGTGGCGGGCCTGGCCTAATCTCGCTGTGGAGGAGCACTACAGCGGTATGTATCAGGTGCATTATAGTGGGGTGAATTACTTTTTTTTTGCTTTCTTTATTTTTTCAGCTTCAGATTCAGCGGCGTAAAAGCGTGTAGTCGATAGTGATAGATGGGTTCTGACATCTGACAGAACCGCAAAAAGAGGGCGGAGCAAAAGTAAATATACAGAGACCGTCCCTTTGAAAGGGGGAGGGGGGGAATGTAATATAAGAATTTCTTTTTTTCCTGTGCGGCTGGACATTTGGTAGCGGGTGTCTCCCTACGCCACACATTCACACACACTCACATGCCCGTCTATCTCACCATCTCCTCCCACTCGAGATGGCACCGCACCCAGCCCATAGTGGTGTTATCTGCTGGGCGAAATGTAAAACCCCAGGCTGACTAAAACACGGAAAAGCGGCAGGAATCAAAGGACAGCCGACCGTTGAATGCCCGCCTATTTCGGGCCATCCCTTGTTCTAGGAGGCCTTTTCCCACCGAGAATGCAATCAAACGTTGCTTTCAGGTCTTATCTAGCGGTGCTCTATTTATTGTTGATCGCGTGTTGCAACTCACAAGCTCATTAGCTTGTAGCTCACACAACGCACACACGACATATCACATACATTCCTGTCGACTTCGCTACCGCACATGTCCCCAAGATACATGGCGGGTAGATAGGGTCTTTTTTCTGTGTGCCATTCATTCTATTGGCTGGGGTTGTCATCTATCGCCACCTGCTATTTAATCCAGTAAGCATCGACATCGCATAGTACACCAGCATTCTGTCTTCTCTCCAGTCTTGATCGCTAGGATTCCACCCGGCTTTACGCCCCAAGGAACGTTTTAGATGAAGCGAAGAAACGCAGCAATATTCGCTATCTAGCGACTAAGCCGAGTCAAATGTCTTTCTCGTCATGAGTCGCTGTTTTCCTTTTGCATGCTTGGAGAGCAACTCTCTGGCGATAGCCCTTAACATTCGCTACACCATAGTGTGCTATCAATGGAGCCCTTATTTGTCCCTTTATTTGCCTTGCAGCATAGGTTGCTTTGCTGCTGCACTTTTGGACGGCCTGGGCGCCTCCAGGGATGTGTCTACCACAAGGGAGTCATTTTTAAAAGTCGATATGTTACCAAGAGACCACAACATGTCCCTTTCTCCTCCCTCTCAAGCCAAGTATCTTTTACAGAGCACGGCAACAGCTACATGTGCACAGCACATATCACAAACAGGGAGATGCCAACAGCGGTGGATTTGCCCAAGGGGGATCGACCATCTCATCCACCCCACGAAAATCTGACAGGTCTTGTTCTTTCCTCCCTTCCCAGTTCCCGTGTCTATAGGCGACGGCGGGTGTGCATGTCTTGTATATCTTCATAGGGATAGGAGCCCGGGTTTGGGGAAGCAACGACGGCAAATATAACAAAAACAGCATTTAAATTCGCGAGCGACAAAAACAATATAGAGAAAAAGCAAAGGTCTAGGGGGGGCGAGAAAAGAGGGATCGGAGGGTCTCAGGTTCACGCGCTGCAGCCCCTTCATCCTCTGGGGCACATGTGGTAAAAATGAAGCAGCGCGGAATGGTAGCAGGTGAGGATAGGCTTGTTCATGGTAGCGACAAGAAAGCAGTGAACAAGTCCAAGACAAGAGACTTGCTGCTTCGCGCTTGACAACATACCCCAACCATAGTCAACTGTCGAAGCCTGCCACAAGCCACTTGGTTAGTGCCTCTGAAGTGGAAATCCACTATCGACATAGCGGCTAATACGGGCCGATGGCAGTGCCTGGCCTGGGAAAACATTTACTCGCTAGTCCACAGCTTTGTCTACTTTTTAATTCGCTCTCCGCCTCCGGGGACTATTCCAGATCAAGATGCCAATCTTCTACGCCAATAGCCGCGGACGAGAAGGAGGAGGAAGCCCAGACAGCTTCTCCAATTTTTGTTATTTTCGTCCTTGTCTTAAGCCGTAATACCTCTCCGCATGTGTTCCCTCTTCCGGCCGGACAACCGGCTCAGCCAGCGTGCACCCTCGACTACGCCATCTCAGTTTTCGATGGTCGATGTCGCTATCGGCCTTTTTCTGCTGGAAGGCTTCCCCTTCTTTGGTACACACCCCCTCCTTTTGACTCAAATATGCGATCTTTGCCAATACTGTCTACGGTTGCTTTATAGCAAAGCCAGAGCAAGAGCAAAACAATACAGGTTGAGAGCATAGAAATCAGGCCACTTTTTGTCTATTTGCTGGAGGTCCATATTACCCCGGATATTAGTTGATAGACACGGACGCAGACAGAAAAGGCAGGCCCCCAGGCCAAAGCCCTGAATGCAGCGCCTAGTGCTACTGAGAAGTTTGCTTCCCATCCCTTATCCAGCAGCCAGCAGCCAGCAGGGAGCCTGGTCTCCTTTGCTTCTATAGGACTTGGACTTGGTGATTTCTTGGTATTGAATACACTTGCTCTTTGTTTGCTGCTGTCATCGCATCTTTTGAGAGATGCCATTTCGGAGGGCGAGGGCAGAAGGGCTCCCCCCCCCCCTTGCTGGTTATTTCCTGGCCTTGGTGTGTTTTAGACGTAGATGTTGACGCATGCGCAAGTCCTGTCAGTTGCTTGTAAATGGGCAGTCTAGGGTTTACGCAACGCAGCATACGCATCCGGTTTGCACTATACGCACATGCGAGTACGAATCAAGACCGCATCAGCAAAAACCCGGGCATATTTCTAGATGGGGCTCTTTTGAGGGCAAGACGAAAAAAAACAGGGCCGACAAGTAGCAGCACCTTGGGAATTCACATGTTAACCAGCCTCGGCCATTACCCGTAACTCTCTGGCCCTGGAACACTAGAGCCCTGCGACCCAGCTTACTAGTGCAGCTCCACGGCCCGAACTCACAAGACACCAGAGCCTTGGTTCCAGAACCGCAAGGGCAATGCAAGCTGCTATTGTTTCGTGTCACCAGCTTTGGTAGCAACTTGATAGCTTTTCCCAGGAGAACGGGGCCCTACATTTCGCTTCGCATGGGGCAGACCAAGTAAACTCGAGTCCAATGGCTGGCCTCCTTGAGGGGGGCCCGGTCCAATACTAATTTGCCCTATACCCTCTAACCCTGCCGGTGATACTGAGCGTGGGCTTCGGACTGACCGCAGACTTTTGACTTCTGGCCTCATTTTCTTGCTGTTATTTCGGGCCTGCCCTTGACCTTTTCTTTTTCCTTTTTTTTTTTTCCTTTTTTTTTTTTCCTTTTCTTCTTAAACCTAGAACCCTGGAATTACTGCCGAAGTTGGTCCCAATGGAAAGGAAAGCCTCCCGACATTGGAAGAAGGATGGAGGCAGGGGCAAGGAGAAGACCCTCTCTTGCGGGTTCGATCAGGATAAGGGTCAAAGCGGGTTTGGAATAGGGGCCCAAGAGGTTTGAAGAGGAAAGAAATCGAGGTGGCAATGAACCGCGGGTCTAGTAGGGGCGCTACAATAAATATCACACACCCTTCAGCCTAGACTCTTGTAAAGTTGAGACAGGGGCGGTAGAGCGTAAGAGCAGGAGAGCATACCAAGAGAGAGGCATGTATTTGGTGAGGGCGAGGAGGAGAAGGACTGTGTGTGTGTATTGCTACTTGAACGGACCCCTCGGAAGAAGACAGGCAGATTTACTTGGTACAGTCGTATTGTCGTGATTGTCGCGCTCCCACAGGCTTAGAGAGCTAGGGACGACGTAGGATTGATGCGATGCAATGGCAAATACACATTGCCACTGTAGGGCTTTTGGATGAAGGAGGGAAAGGAGGGGGGGGATGCCTGCTTCGAGGTAGCACACTGGAGAATGACTGGCTAGACTTTAAGTGCGTGCACATGTGTGTATGTACGTGTATGCATGTGTGTACACACACTCTTTGTGCGTGCATGCGTATGGTATGGCCACGGGCCCTCCCCCCCAAGGCTGTACACTTGACCAAGCAAACAATTCCAACATGCGCGGTTGGACCAGGAAGCAATGCGATGGCGACTCAGGCTCTCGCATGGCAAATTGGATGGGCTGGGAGCAATGTCGTACTTGGAAAGAAAAGGCATCCTTCTTCGTGTTCTATTTTCCGACAGTATTTTTCAAGGCAGCAGGCTCCCAGAACCATGGCTCAAGACCCCTAACAACGCAAGACCCATTGATGTTTGAAATATTGGCGGGGTGTGTAGATGAGCAAGATGGACAAAAGAGAGCGTGATGTCTGTGTGTTGTGTTATTGCCCGTGTCAAGAGTCCGCTGCACAAATACAAACACTGCAGCGCGCGCAACAATCTTATTGACAGGCATTGTTCGACTAGCACCAATGGTCAAGTTACGGGCAAGGCCCCAGTCCTCCCACAATGGGATTCTCTTTCTGGGAGCTTAAAGAAGGGGGGGGGGAAGAGGCAAGGAAGAAAAACCACTTTGTCTGTTTTGGGACACGGACAATAGAAGAAAAAAAAGGACCTTTTGCAGTTTGGAGACACAGAAGGGGAGGGAGAGGCCTGCATTTTCTGGATGCAGAGGGTGGTCGGAGAGAATATCTGATTAAGGCATTAAGACATCAAGGCATTGGTGGTGGTGTTTGGTTCAAGTTGATAGACAGTAGACAGACGACATAAGCTTCACTGACTGGCAGGTGGACAGGCATTGTCGTGCCACACCACACCACGCCTTGCTTCTAACCCTCTCCATAACCCTACAGGTGGGGAAAACAGACGACAGGCCCCAGTTTTGTGCGATAGCAGATAGCAGAAGACTCAGAGATACAGCACAAGCCTTTTTCTCTCTTTGCCTTCTCCTTGTTGCCAAAAATACAGAGCATTGGGATGTCCTACCACCGACCATTTGGGAAGGATCCCGCTGTTCATGGCCCGAACCCTAGAAGAGGCTGCCTGCCCCATCTACTGGACTGCGCTGTTATCCCCGAGTCCGTCGAGAGGAAATGGATATGGATGGATGGATAGCTCGCACTCATTTTTCGGGACATGTTTCCTCTTTTTTACCATCCATCTACTTCAACTGCAAGAGAACCCCAGGTAAATGGAGACATGTAGACACAACGACCCGGGAAAAAGGAGAACCAGCGGCCGACCTGCGGCACATGATCGTCACCCAGGGGCTTGGTATTGATTATTGGGTTTATTGGGGAGGGAGGGGGGAGGGGTGTTGGATTGGGATCGAGATGGATAATAGATGGTTGGACGAAGGGGAGGGAGTGCATTGTCCTGGACACCGTATGTGTTTGGCCTGGCCCGGGGTATTGCTGTCGTGATGGACTGGAAAAGTTGAGGCCTGACAACAGGATCTCGTCTCCGGTCGCAGTTCTTGGAAGGTTGAACCCAGCTTGGTGTTCTTATCATCAATTGCCCTGCCCTGCGTTTATTGGCCACCCATCCTTTTCTCTTCCCGCAAGGTTCACACAAAAAGCCGCAAGCCTGAGAAGAGACTCGACATCCCATGTACCTTGTTCATAGGGGGCCCAGCAGATAGGTACTTGACTGGAAGGCTCATCCGAAGTACATTGAGCAGGGGGAAAGCCCAGAAGCAAACCCCGGCGTCCCAGGAAATCTGAACATGATTGGAGCAGGGCACCCAAGGCCTGGTCCCATAGTAGGACCCCAGTCTCCCCCCTCGCGGCCACAAGAAGAGAGCAAAAATGAAGGGGCTTCTGCTGCCATGTATCCCAATGTGCATCGCCGTGGCATTTCAGTTGACCTCGACTGTCTTGTACAAAGAGGACGTGTATGTGTGGTCCCGGCACAATTCCAGAGCTATTGGACTTTTGCCGTTAGCTGTCCCTAAGCATTGGCCTTGGGCCCTGGCGGCCATGGGCATGCCTTGGCTCTGGCTCAGACTTTGTTTGTCCTCTGTCCCAAGATACTGGAAAAAGTGGACACAGCCTATAGCCCGCAGCCTACAGCCCATAGCATATAGCCAGCAAATAAATGCCCTTGGGCCTTCCCTGTCCTGCTCTCCACCCTTCTCCTATCCTGGGGATTTGATGTCTGCCCTGGGTCTCCTACCTGGGCCGGCCGGCTGCTCCGAGTGTTATTGCTGCTGAGGAAAGTGACTGATTGCTTGTCTTTATTGTTATTTCTTTTCACTGGGGTCTCCGTGGACCGCACCCGAGACTGCTCTTTGCTAGGGCCTCGACCCATCCGTCCGCCCTGCCCTTGTTATAGTCCAGGGCCTTTTAGGATATAGTGGAAATATAGAGGTTACAAAACCAAGATACAGGGGATCGAAGCAGGGCCCGCACACCCCCGCAAGAGCTTCTTGGGAATTATTTCCTTGCTCGAGACTTTAGGAAATGGGCAAGTGTAACTCTATCACCAAAGTTGAGGGCTTAAGGACCTGCTCTTTTCAATGGACGAAATGAGGGGGAGTGCAGGGGAAGGGAAAAAAATTGAAAAATAGAAGCACACCCAGCGATGGATGGGAGGGCTGTTGGGTTACATTGGGTTCGTTATCTCCGCCCTGCTGCTCACGTCTTTGCTATCGTCCACCCTCTGGATATCGCTGTTTTCATTCAGGACTGTCCTGTGGCTGGAATTATCTCTGTGCGCTTTACCCGCCCATGAGATTGCGTTGCGCCAAAGCAGCAGGGAGCAACGACGGCAGCAAAAGACGGCATTTGACTTGGTTTTCTAGAGAGTCGGCGCAAAGGAGACACATGTTGACTGTTGACTGTGGGCTTTTTTTTTCTTTTCCCTTTCACTTCTTTTTCTTCCTAGCTGGCCTGAGAACCACCCGCCACCCGCCACCCGCCTTCGTGGGTCCTGCTCGCTCCAGTCTCAGTCTGGACAGCGTGCAAAATCCTGGATTCCAGGTCGATAGGCCAAAGTCGCAGCTTTGGCAGTGGATAGGTAGACAGCAGCTTGGCAGCGCAAGACAGGAGCAGCAACAGCGATATGACTGGCCGTCGGGTCATCTGTCTTGTCGCTGTACAGGCGGTTCCCGTGACACTGCGTAAGGGGCGGATGCCTGTAGTCTAATAATTCATTTGTTCCCTGTGCATGTGTAACAGCTGAAGAAGGGGAAGGGGAATGCAGGGAAGTTCATGCTCAGTACAATGCATAACTAGTGTCTTAGCTATGTTCTTTGTTCTTTCTACGACACTGGGTGGCCTGGAAGTTCTAGGCCTCGGTCATGGACCTAACGGAAGAGAAAAAGGAATGCCAGACAGGCTCACATGTCTCTGGACACCGCCTGTATAGAGCGTAGGACCGGAAAGCAACCTGGTTGGGCCGGAGCGACTGGGCGGACTGCAAAGGAAGTCCGGCAAGCTCCCGCGAAAGCTCAGCTGAATGGCTGTGATTCATCACTTTTTCTAGGCCTATGGAGGCTTTTCATCCGCCCGCGGAAGTCCCCCTGTAGGCCAATACGGACAAGGGCAAGCAGCAAGACAGCACCCATCTAGTCTATGCAGTTGGGCTTTTCTTGCCAAAACAACAGCCATTGAGGAAAAAGGAAACAACTTTCATGCTTCACCCGGCCTGTACTTTTGCTCTACCGTCGAACAGAGTGCATCCTGGTTCCCCGGAATCCGCCTGTAGCTTTCCTTTTTTTTTTTCGCTTGAGGAGGGGGAGAGGGGAGGGGTGGCTTTGTCCAAGATTGATGTGCAACCTGTTGTTTCTGGGAAGCTGGCTTGACCTGACTTGGGGGAGAGCCAGACCGGGTGGCTGCTTGTCGCTTTTCTTTTTCTCGCTCGGGGAAGCAGATGGGAGCAAACCGGAACTGGGATCAAGGGTATGGACAGCTAGGCTTTTCCTCAGGGAGGACAAGAGCCCAGAAAGAGCGCAGAAAGGGGAGAAGATTAGCGCAAGACGCTGTGGCGCGCCGACTTAGTGGAACCAGGAAATAAGGGCTTGTCTTGCTTTACCTGAATTGCTGGTCTGCAAGCCAATCTCAACGGCCATCTTCATGGGAAGTAGCGGACCAGCCCTTCCGGAAGTAAGATCAGCCGTTTTCTTGCCGTTTTCGTTTCCTATTGCTTTTGTTTTCTGATTTGCTCTCGTCTATTCCTTACTGGACTTTGCTGTGTCTTCGTAAGTCACGGATATCGCTCGCTTGTCCCGAGGATGGTCTTTTGGAAAATTCCTCTGCTGTCTTTTGTGACATGTCGACACCCCTCTATTTTACATTTCTTGTTTGTCTTTAGCTCAACTCTTTAGCTTCCACCGGTAATAGCGAGTTGCCAAAGTTTGCGGTGGGTGGTGGACATGTGCGTAGGTGTATGGGCATCGCCAATTTCCCCCTTGAGTTGGCTGCTTAACAATGCCTTCTCTGCATTATTGGCTTAAGTTTGGGTTTTGGGCCTGCCTTTGCGCGTACATTTTGTTGTTTGCGCCTGCTGGCCCTGGCTGGATTGTCTGACTCTCGCCCTTGGCCTTTGCTTGCCGTCGTCATTTCCAGAACCGTTAATTTTTCAAGGTCCCAATGCAGTGTCCATTAACACAAGTCTTGAGAGCCACCGGAAAGACGTAATCATACAGGCTTATCAAGTGACAGCTGGTGGCTACTGCTTCTTCTTCTTCTCTTCTTTTGTTTTGTTTTGTCGTCTCTTTCATGCATTGAAAAAAAAAAAAAAACACTTCTGCCAGTAGTGCGTCCCCGCGCTTTTGCGTGCGTGTGTGCATTTTGCATTGATGGCAGTGGATAGAGCA
Source organism: Ceratocystis ficicola (assembly GCA_038407015.1). NCBI lineage: Eukaryota > Fungi > Ascomycota > Sordariomycetes > Microascales > Ceratocystidaceae > Ceratocystis > Ceratocystis ficicola. Next base: position 4,510 of record JAZBQP010000465.1, on the reverse strand, counting down.
AGCCGTGCTGGGCTGGGCTGGACAGGGGCTTGGGCCTTCACCCAGGCCTTCCAAAGCGATGCGGCCTGGCGCTTCCATAGGCTGTGTGCGCGTGTGTGATTGTGTGCATGCAATCAAACAAACAAGCAAACAAGCCAACAAACACGTTACGTGTCTACGTACGCACCATGTTCTGTGCAGTGTAGGATATGCGACATGCGCGTAGGCATCCGGCTGTGTATCATGGCATTGGTCCAGGTTTGGCCGCTCTCTAGACTACAGGCTGACCAGGCCCAGCTGTGTCGCTGCCATTCTGTCGCTGCACGTCAATGTCAACAGCAGCCAAGCCCAATCCCTAGATGCACTCAACCCCCTCCCCTCCCCCGTTCAACACCCCTTAAAGCTAATCCTAGACGCTCAGCTTGGGGAACCGGCTCCCTTGCCAGCCGGCGCACTCAAAACGAACCAGCCCCGACCCGTGCCGTGCTGCAGATTATTGGTGGATTGGACGGCCTGTCTCATCTCGTCTCAGCCAGATCATAGATATTTGCTTCTGCTTGTTGTCACCGGATGCCTGCCTACATTCCGCGGCACAGAACCCCATGTTCGCCGGACACGTCACGTCAAGGCTGGTTGGTGTCCGGTTTCTGTATGGAGCGTTGGAAATTCCTTTTTATTCATTGTTTTCCGTTCATTTCATTTCCATTTTCAGACCACGGAAATTGATCCCGGTGTCATTTGCTGGCTGATTGCAACTCTGCTTTGCCCAGCTTGTGCCATCTGGTACGGAAGATTTCGCCTGCTGCTCACAGGCAATAGGAGAAGCAAACTATTGTCTTGTGTTGTGGATTGCTTTGCGTGTTAGCATTTGTTGGGTGGCTGCCACCGTCGCAGCCACCTGTGGCGTCGGATGCTTTTCTGCCCACAAATAATAATTGTTGCTCACCGTCCTCACCGTTACCCGTCGACTGTCGGCTGCCGTGCAGGAAGCAATCCCCGGTCCCAGTGGAGAGCGTAGCACAAGTGACACAGAAGAAGCCTGGAAGAGAACCTGCAGTGCATCTTAGCGCACATACACCTGCACATACCATTCAGGCAAATCCAAATCGGTCTGCTGCAGCAGAGTTGCTACTAACGGATAACAAGGACAGGCGGGAGAGAAGGGGGGTGTGTGCTTCGCTACACTACCCGTCTGGCTGGCTGCATGAGCGCTCTAGGCTCCATCTGCAATCCGCTTCTGCAATGCAACCTGCTGCTGCTTGCATGTATGAACTAGACCATACCGACTTTCTTTCTTGCCTTTTACAGACTGCACGCCCTATAACCTGCCCCACAGCAGCCGCTATAACACAGGTCGAGGAGCCCACTATAGCAGCCCCTTGGACGTGCTAAAAGGCACTAAAACGCACTGGAGCCCCCTAATTGTTACAGGCGAGAAAAAAATCTTGCAGCGGGATGATTTCCCTGCCGCAGCTATCCACACCGCTCTCAACAAGCACCCACTAGAAAGAACTGTTGGTTGGCTTTATAGCGGGAGGGTGTTGTTGTCTCCCCCCTATAGTTCCCCCTCTTTACTGTCAGACTTTGCCTAGGCAGACTTTTCTCTCTTTCTTCCTTTCTTTCACCGCCTCAGCACTTGCATACGGCTGGTGGAGGTTTAGGCTCCCTGCAGTTGGCTGTTGAATTGAGCTGAAGAGCGGTCAGTGCCAGTGGGCGAGCTTTTTGAGTTGGTCTGTTCAATAGCATTAAGATAGCAGAGGCCCCAGGTGCTCTATAGTGGCACCGCAACGGTGAGCGCAGGCTCTCTTTTCTGCTCTTGCTGCTCTATTTTTATAGGGGCCTCACCGACCTGAACGCTGGACTTACAGCGAAGCTTAAGGGCATGGGGCAAAACTAGCTTGCTTCCTGGGCTGCACTGTTCAGGTAGAGGTGAGAAATCAGTCCAAGTGGGCCTTGTCGCTATGCTATAGGCCTTGCTTGGCCTTGGCTAGTTCGTGTGGTTTTTATTATTCCCATCCCAAGTGTATAGTTTTCCACCATGTGCTTGGATTCATGGGGTGTAGAGAAGTCTTTCCGGCTCTCCGATGCTGCCTGTGTTGGTGTGCTGGCTGTTCTGTGGCTGAGCAAAATTCTGGGTGATTTTCTTTCTCTTTTCTTTATTCTTTTTTTTTTTCCGTGCCTCTTGTGTGCAGGGTTTTTATTGCCCAGGCCCTCGCTCTCAGGTAGGTCAAGCTGCCTGGGCATCGAGTCCACTTGGTACCCCACCCGAACCACACATGCTGCCTTTCAGTCTGGACATGACTGTGCAAGAGAGAAAAGGCTCATTGCTATTATCTTCTTGCGATCGCCCTCTGATAAAAGAGGGGGCGTGCATTATGTGTAATTTTTATTGTTGCTACTATTACCTGGGCTCGCTGTCTATTTTGCAACCTTACATGTGATATAAGTGGGGTTAACCAGGAGCCCCATAAAAACAGAGGAGCGTGGGGAAAGATAACAAGAATCAGTCTGGACTGCTGCTGCCTTGGCCAATCACATTGCACGCTTTATTAGCGTGGTCTTCACGATTGCTTCTTTTCCAAAATCGCCTAGCAAGTGGCCAAGTACGAAGAAAAAGTAAGCTAAAGTATTTGCCATCTGGAGAATTACGCCACATAGTTGGGAGAATATTTACGCGACACAGCTAACTGGAAAAGAGCAACATTGCAAGACGAAGACCAACCCGGGCTTAGGGGAATGCGATAATGGCGCTTCGTGCCGAGGACGCTTTTCCTCCTTGTCTTGGCTTACGTCTTTGGCATGTGTTATTCTTTGTGCGCGTGGGGTTAAACGCTTGTAATGATATCAGCGGCGCCATGAACATTCGTGGTATTGTCAAGAAGCAGCGGCACTCTGTTGGCACTTGTCGTTGATGTAATCGCTGCCTCCAGGCCTCACCTTACGGCGTCATATCTTCAGGTGCTATTGGCAAGTCTTTTTTCCTTTTCTCTTGCAGCCACCCACCCAAGGAGGCGGTAGTTTTACGCGGCCTATATTAATTAGACTCATGGCCCTTAACCTTAGTGTAGGTGCGGCGAGGCCGGTGGTTGATATGCCTTCTTTTTTTCTTTCCCCAGGTCCCAAGCTTGGGGAAGATGTCGGTGCGAGTCGGCATGGCGAGATAAGATAACCCACTTACCGAAGAACAAAAAAAGACACCCGTTAACAGAGAACCCCCCCTACCGCTATTACAAATTGGTGAGCTTTGGCTTCGTTAGCCGGTGGTGGATATGTATAGTGGGTCATGGAGAGGAGGAGATGCCGGCTGTTTCCGGGGTTGGTACCCGCTGCTCTGGTTTTGACGGGGGCTAGAATGAGCTTGAGTATAACGCTGGTTTTGGTAATATTATCTCTGTGCGTTGCTATTGGCTGTAAAACTACGTAATATTGGTTGGTCTGGTTGGTCTGGCTGCTGGCCCGTTGCTAAGTGGAGTTATCCGGCCGGTTACGTGTCCCTGACTGTGATTAAGTGAAAAAAAAAAGTTGCCGGACCGATATAGCTTCGGCATTCTATGTTGACATGAAAATTTTTACACATGAAAGAGGCATCTCCCTTTGCCGTGTAGTACGTGGATTCTTTCTCAGCAGGAATTTTAGCTTGCCTAGTTTTTTTTTGCAGCCCATTCATCCTATCTTTCTCGTCACTTGCCATCCGACCAACTATAAACCCCTCCGTCGTTCTACTATACCATGTCTATCCTGCCCCGTCTCCCTCCTCCTGGACTGTGGAGAGCGCTGGCTCTGGGCCGGACCCACCACTGGTCCTAAATTCTATTTTTCACTGATGCTCAACTACTAAAAACAAGCATGGCACTGTCTTTGGCGTCCGCCGAGGTGTGTCCTTACCGCAATGGAGCTTAAGTAGCATGTCTAATCCACCCATCCCCAAGAGCTCCATTAAGCCGGTGCTAGCGTCGGCCTCACTTCGTTCATTAACAAATCCAGGATTTTAGGCTTGGGGAAAGCCTTTGCGGGCCTTCTAGCTGTTAGTTCAGGCCACAACTATAGTGGTCTCTAGCGTCTTAAACAACCCACGCTCTTCCTAGTGGCTTCTGCTGGGTTTCTTTTTAGTGTTCCATTGTGTTCTTCCTTGCTTCTAGAATATTAAAGTGGATACCTAGCACACCTCCCACACTCCCCACATGGCTGGATCCACCTTGTCGGCGCTTCTTAGTTCACAGTCTTACTCCTTCACCCTCCAGGAAAGAGGCTAGCCATTTGATTTGACCGGTAGAACGGTGAGCTAGGCTAGCGTTGAAAGCAGAGCACGCACTGCACATCCACCCGGTATATTTTCGTGGCTGTGTGTCGGGCGAATGATAAAAGGGTTATGCTTTGTAGATAGGGTTACTAACACTTAGATCCCCTTCTCATATTCACATTAGCATACAACCGGTAGAATGGATCAGGACCCGTTTTGTCTGTTCCTGCTACAAGGCACTTGTAACACCCTAAGAATCAAAGTTTGGGCCCTCGAAAAGGGGCCTAACTC
>JAZBQP010000464.1:0-13557 GCA_038407015.1 Ceratocystis ficicola | reverse complement strand
TGCACCTCTCGTGTGATCCGGTCAGTGAACCTTCGCAGAGGGTTAAGTCTGTCCGGTAACCAGCCCGGCGTCGTTTGATCTATGTGATTCCAGTAGACGTTAAATATATTCAAGTTCAAGTTCAAGTTCATCAGCATTCCCACCCACTTTCGGTGCTCACACCGGGCCCTTGATGGTCATGGAAGGCTTCTGAACCTCGCGCACACCTGCAAATGCTGACTGCCCGGAAGAGGCGGCGGGGGACGACATCTCCCTGCCCCTTTTCCGTCCATATCATGCCGTCGTATTACTGTGAAATAACCAGCATGTAGATGTTGAATAATACAAACAAACAAATAAACAAACAAACAGTGACGTCATCATTTTTTTGTTGTTGACCTTGTAAAGAGCCGATTCCGTCAACTTCTTTTGATATTGGTGATTCACAAACGTCAAGTAACTCCATACTCTCTATTTTTTTCCTTTTTTTTTTTTACAGTTGTAAGAAAGCCTCCTCTTCATAACTTCAGCACGAGGGATTCACATTTAAGCTCTACATCCAGTTTGAAAATTGGGGGAAAAAGGATTTTATTCATAACGTCTCATCTTCTAGTGCATATTCATTCGTAACCAGGACCGAACCCTGACTCCATCCGGTACTTTTTGTCTGATGTTAGGAAGAGCCCCCTGAATAGGACTCAGACCCCCATCTTGTTTAGTAGAACCACTCCACGATAGCATCGGTGAATTGTTGAGGGTCCTGAAGAGGGGCAAAGTGACTGACGCCAGTCAGCTCCTTGACACTGCTGTTGGGGATGGCCGCTTGGATCACTTCAGGCACGCCTTGCTGAATAGCCTCCTCGTGGTCAGCTCCAACAATTAGAAGCTTAGAGCCGTCGATTGAAGCCAGCTGCTCCTTTGTAAAATTAGGCAGTTCAGTTTCCATGTCTTGAACCTTCCCGCCAAACAGGTAGAAGTCGACATCCGGGTGCAAAACACCATACTCTTCAAGGCAGCGCGCTACAAACTTATTGTAAATATCGGTTTCGGAAAAGTCTGGTTTGGTCTGATCAGGGCTAATCAAGGCACCGAAGACGAAAGCCTTCTCAATGGGAGCAGCAGTAATAGGGTCAATAAGAGCCTGTAGAGTGGTGATGCCACCATCGGACCAGCCGACGACGTTGTACTTGTTTACATTGAGCTGGGCGAGAACTTTGTGAATGTCATCAGCCATCTGGACATAGGTGAACACGTCGTCCGCATTGAAGGTTGAACGGCCGTGGCCACGACGATCGAGAGCAATGATGTAGTGGCCGGCATCAACTAGCTTTTGGATCACACTGCCAAAGTAGGCAGAGTAACCGAGACCACCGTGGTCCATAACCAGAGGAGTTACACCAGGCTTCTCGTTGTACTTCTGAACCCACATCTTGATGCCGTTGACATCGTATAGCGTCTCGCTGACGGGCGATGGCAGAGCAGGAGTTTCGGGTAGCTCCAACCACTTAGATGTCTCCTGGCGGACAGTTAGGCCAGAAACAGCGCTAACACTAGCCAAAGCAGCGAGAAGAGAAGAGCCAAGCATTTTGGACGAGAGATTGGTGAGAAAAAGAAAAAAAAAAGAATGAAGTGGCGTGGGAACAAGGTGTGTAAGCAGCTATGTTAGGAAACAACGAGTTGCTGAGTTGAAGATGCCAAAGCCAAACCCAACTTGAGCGGCAGATGCTGCCATCTTATATGCATTTTTGGGACGCTCGAGTCCCGTCCCAAGCGGAAGCGGAAGCTAGGTGAGTTCGTATTCACCCCAGGCCATCTCGAAGGCCATGTCCTTTTGTTCCGTCAAACTCGCTTCTATAAAGTCTTTCTGGTATTAGGGGCAGGGTTCAAATAAGAGAAATGATAGCCAAGCTAACCCCCTCCCCCTCCTCGAAGCCCCAAAACAGCGTACCGCTATATGCTTTACACTTCCCGTTTTATGGACTAGTGAAGCACGGATGCTATGTCCTTGGCTAAGGGAACTTGGTAAATAAGTCTGTAGGCTGGGCTTCGCAACCACCTCTTTGCCATTATATCCACTTATTTGGCGACCAAGTTTCCGTAAAGGCCATGAAGGAATGAGCCCCAGGTTATGGTGCTTGAAAAGATCCCGATCGGCTCTGTTAACATCGCAGAGAATATTGATCCTGCCTTCTTCTTGCTCCATCCGGGAACCCATTTCTCCGTTCAAGCCGATTCTACCTGCACAGATACCTCCGTGGCTCTAATGGAATGATATTTATACATGCTTAGGAATATACATACCTTTTAAGAAATACTGCCCATTAGACTGTCGTTGCATTGAGCAAGGCGGCGTGGCATGTAGCCAGTGACTTGGATACAGGCAGTAGGTAGGTTGGAACATGTATGCGCTAACTAGCGTGTTGTATTTATTACAAAATTTATGCATGACATGCGTGGTTGTGTGGGCTAGTTCAAAAAAAAAAGTGACTATTAAGGGCCCGGAACAAAAGATTTCTGCCTTTTCCTGGGACGTCGTGGACGTTCCGGGGGACGTTTTTTTACCATGTGTTTTTCTCAGGCTGTCTCTTTTTTCAGGGCCGGGGCATCCGAATGAGTTCCAGCGTGCCTTCTTTCATAAGACCCTGTTCCCCTGTCAGAGTGATGGCGAATACCGTCTGGGTTGTCTTGGCCTAAGTCACCACCTCCTTGCCTTCAAAGAGGTCATTGTTGACCTTGGACTTGACAATCGCGGGGTTTACCTCTTTCCACTTGGATCCTGGCAAGAGTCTGGCCAACCACCTGTTGTCCTGTGGTGCTTTCCGGGTGGGTCTTGCCTTTTGCACCTGTTTGGGGCACACATCTATGGTCTCGCCTTCTCTGCCAGCTTGTGTCGTCTTTTGGGCCCAGGATCGAGTGGCTTTTTGCGTGGCGGGCTTCTCCGGGGCGGTTGTCCCAGTGGTAGCCCCTGGGGTCTTGGGTTCCTTTGGTGCCTGTCTGGGTGCCTTTGTGCTTCTCTGGCGATCCTCTGTCCGCCCTTCGTTCTCGTGCTCCCAGGCGCTATCTTGGAAGGCTATCAGCAGTCCACTGCCGGCGAGTGTCTTCTGGATCGCGCCGCCCAGTGCGGTCTTTGGGATCGAGAAATTCTTTTGGAAGGCTTCGTAGTTCTCCTCATCCTTCTCTGGCGTAGCACTTTCTTCGGCCATGTCAAAGGCCTGGGTCACGCGCTTGGCGGTCGTTGCTTGCCTGTCCATCTCGCGCTTTCTCCTGTCGATGGCGTCTTCCAGGGCGCGCATGGAGCCACCGGCCTTTGCGTGTCTGCTGTTTTGGAATCCTTTCTCCTGGTGTTTGCCATTTTTCTCGTTGGGTTGGTGTGTTTCCCTTCGGTGGGCGGGCTTCTCGCGGGTTGGTTTTCAGCCTCTCACAACAACCCCATTCGGTCGGTCATCTCTACATCCGTCATGGCAAGGAATAGCCTTGTGTATTTGCCGATTGCTGGCTGCCTTGGCTTCGGCTGGTGTGAGGATTTCCGTGTTCTGAAACTCCAGGGGTTTTAGGGTTAACCCCTATTCCCAGAAGTGTAGGAAAGAAAAATTATGACACCATCGGTCCTGTTATTGTTGTTGATGTATTTATGCTCGGAAGAAAAAGACCGTGCTCACTGGTCGGAGGTTAAGGGTATGAGTTCGGAGGCTTGGAGTTTGGAGGGGGGTTTTGAAGGAATAACGGTGGCAGAATAGGGATGACTAAGCCACGGCATTGGCACGTGCTACACCGCCCTGGCCCGAGTCGATGTCTATTACCATGTGATGGACCGCATCCTACGATGGGTAGAGAATAGAAACCAGACATCACCAAGAAGACCGAATTCACACCGCCTTTGTAAATAGAAGGGGTTTGAGTACGGTCACCGGTATTGCCACAGTTGTCCATGCTTACATTGACTTTTACCGACACAGGAGATATTAAATAAACAAACAAGCTAAAAGAGGGCATAGACTCATGTGTGCATTGCTTAGCTCTGCCTTACGTTACGTATTCAAGCCCAAGCTACTTCCACCTAGCATTAAAAACATCAAAAATATGTACAGTGACATTAGGGAAATGAAGTCCAATCTTGTGTAGCCAGGCATGTAATGCAACCCCGCCTGAATGACATTATCAAAACATGTGTCTTGTGTTCTTTTTGTTTCAAGCACAGAAAATAGATCAATCAAGCTAGGGTAGAGTTGCCTTGATGACTCGTCATTTATGTCGAAAATGACGGAGCAAAATGTCGTCGGACAAGCCTGTCAGTCAATCCATAACATGGAGAACACGAGGAAACCAGAAGTATTATTAGTATGAGAAAACTAAGTGTATCAATGCAAAAGTTGTCTACGTAACACAAAAGTCTATGCTATGTATGTATGTGTCCGTGTTACATGCTGGAAAATTGCATGACCCTATGCTGAATGCTGTAAATTTTGCGTCAAAGTACATATAGATTGGCGTGGCATATCGTATGAGCCTGCAGGTGCGACTCCTTGTCGTATTAAACCCGCATCTTCCAGATGCTCTGGCCTGGTTTTTGCACGCTTTTGGCTTTGACCATTCGTGCTGCAAAGATGAATAAACTCCCGATAATAGTACAGCCTCCGGCAAATACTTGTGCGGCATAGTACTTACCGTTCATGGCCTGGATCAACCCTCCTTCGATAGGCGGTCCTGCCAACACAGCAAAACTCACAATTGTGAAGGCCATGCCTATGCGCGATCCTTGTTTAGACAGCTCTGGCGTCAAAGTGCTCAGGCCTGCAGGAAACAGTCCCTGGACGCCGGCGGCGAATATGCCATAGAAGATACTCCAAGCGTAGATGCCATCCCTGGTAGTCACTGCCATCCAAAATAGTATTAGGACACCGCTGAGGAAGGACAGGGGAATGTACATGTTGAGCAGCCCCAGGCTGTCGGAAACATAGTTTGGTAAAATACGACCAGCGATGCCGACTCCGTTGAGAACCATCAGCAAGTCTAGTGAGCCTTCATATGTCAATGCCGGGGTAATGTTAGAGCGACTGAACGAAGAGAGGTAGTGAAAGGCAAAGTATAGACCAAGGAAACACTGTTGTTGCGGCATGTTAGTAGAAGAGCAGGGCTATTAGGGCAAATGGGGGCGAAGACTGAGGGATAGAGCACGGGAAAAAAAAACAACGCACAAAGAAATTTCCCACAGTATAGTAGGTGTAAGCTAAGTCTTTGAAGGCAGCCCACTCAACTAGGCGGCCCGATGTGCGCGGAGGAATGCGGGGCTTTACTAGGAACAAGGCAACGATAAGTGACACAAGTTGCACGAAACCCATAGTCCGTAGAGTCCACCCGACACCATGCTCGGGAAGCATCATTCGAGCAATGCTAGGGAAAACGAGACCCCCGGTAGCCGTCCCACATGCCGTGATGCCTATAGCTAGGATTCGGTGAGAGCTAAAGTAAGTGCTTACGGTTGCTACCGTTGGACAAAAGAGGCAACCATTCCCAAGACCAAGGCATATGCCCTGCGCAAGGAATATTTGCCAGTACTCTGTGGCAACAGATGCAGTGAATATGGATATCATTTGGAGGCATGTGCCAATGATCATCAGGAGTCGAGTGTACCCAGCGTCTGAAGCCCGGCCAGTAAAAGTACCTACAAAGAAGAGCAAGAAGATTTGCGAAGACCCGATCCAGGAAATGGCAAAGCGGGACTTGCCCAGACTCGAGGTGTAGTATGTTTGGAAGATGCCAAAAGACACGATAACGCCCCTTTGCAAAAAGTTAGCATGGTCACCTTGCATTGTTACGCTAAATGCAGACAGAGCCCACCATGTATTCATGATAACAAGATGTCCGCCAAGAACTGTGAGACGTTAGTCGGCGCTGTTGATCAAGTGACTAGCTCGTTGTATTAGCAACTCACCAACGAGCCATGCCTTCAAGCCCCCGTCCGGCGGTGGGCCGGGGTCTGTCAAGGTCTTTTGTGAAACAACTCGGCTCAATACCTTCTCTATTACAGAGCCCCCATCAACATAGCCCTTAGAGTCGTTAGTGCTGGGTTTGCAGTTTGCAGATGTAATACTATTAGGCTCTGCCTCATACAGCTCTTTGTCATATTGCGTGGTGACGCCAGCAACTTTTCCAACGCCATTAGAGCCAGACTCGATATCGCTCTGTTGCTCTGCTATCGCCTGAACATGCGTGTCGCAATTTCTTGCTACTGATGGCGGCACAGGCTCACGTGCCATGACAAGAGTGAAATACAAATTGCTTGCTGTTCAAATTCACTCGAGAGAGAAGTTGGTGTTCAAATGAAACTTAGTGAGACAAGACGGATGTTATTCTGCTTAAGTATCGAGGCTAGAGTGAGTTTCAGTTACTGGCAAAGAAGACCAGTTGCGAGTTTGGAGGAAGGGAAGTGGATGGGGAGAGAAAAGAGGGAAAGGAAGCCGCAGAGCTGAATGTTGCCGAAGGAAAGAATTTAAATGAAGCTTACAAGTGCACCTTGGCTAGGCTTTATAAGCTGCGGCTCATGGTGATCATTGCGTTTACACCTGCACTCTGGCCCGGGCTAGTTACGAATCACAGTCTACTTGGCTATCAAAGTAGCCAGTACAATCTCTATTGGTCGACACGAAGCACGAATAAGCGTATTCGCCGAGGGGGATTCGTTATGGTGAGCAAGATAGGATGGGCCTCAACCCCCCAAAAGCGGCACACCCAGGCGAGTCAAAAGATAGCGCTTGTGTAATTGCTCGACAACTACGACGCCCTTCACTTGATTTGAAATGTCCGTATTATACCCGCGTAAAGTGGGCCCTAACAAGAGGAACCCCCCCCCCTGTTGACTCTATTTGATGGCACTAGCTAGGCTCGAGGGTATTCCCATGACACATGCTGTATGACTAACACGCATTAGCATATTGGCTAGGCCTAAGAGTAAGACTTCTAGATGGGCTCGGCACATCGGGGTGTACATTGGTGATCTAGGTGATGTACTCATGTCGCCAAGTTCCTTTCCATGTGGTATTTGGTTTGTAAGGTCAGTCATGCCAAGAAATTCCCCAAGCGAAACAGGTGGTGGGAAAAGAGAGAATATCTCTAGAACATGGAAGGAAAGAAACTTGCAGCTTTCTGTGATAAAAACAGGACGACAAGCTTCGTGTCATATTGCTTGGCTTGGGTTATTGGCAACCATCCAAAGGGGTCCTGCTGGACGGGCCTAACATGGCGCGGATAGACCATAGTTTATCACCCGCGGCAAACATTTTTTGCCCCTGCTCTTTTCGTAAAAAAAAAAATCATGTGGCCCGTGAGAAACACGCCCTAGAAGGACCTGCATGTTCCAGGACCGATACCGCAGAGGCTAGACCTCCACCATGTATGCAGTAAACATGCTTCATTTGGAATTGTGAGTCGAGCTTGAGAGTAATGTCTGTCCACTAGATGCATGTATGGTTCCTCGACTTTTCTGACACGGCCATGGAATTTAGGTTATCAAACCCTGCCGTTTCCGCCGTGTCAAGGGCAATCCTTAGCAAAGGCATTATAGTAAGTTCATGCAAGCTGCTGATGTGTTACGCTTTAGGCGAATTGCAGCGGACATTCAGACTTTCCGGTGATGCAGCTTGGGCCAAGGCCTAGCAAGCTAAACGGGTATTCGGGTTGAGAGAAGCATCTAGTTTGTCTATGGTAAATGCGTCGGAATATCCGCACATTGCCGTCGACGGTTCTTGTACAATTCGGGCAAGTCTAGAATTGAGCCGTAGGCCATTTTGGGCCGAGCTTTAAACCCTAAACCATTATGACTATGTCAGACTACCAAGGTCATAAGCACTAAACGCTTGGCCCAGCAAGTAAGCGTTGGTTGGACTTACCTTGCAGATTCCTTTTGGTAGAGAACCTAGGTGGTGGGTTAATGAATACGCTGTTGAGCACGTACAACGACCAACATAGTGGATACGAGGCTTTCTGGATCTTCATTGGCAGACACAGTTGTAAAGACTTGCGGCTTGTTTGAAGAGACTCCAGGTCTGGTGCGAAGGGTCAGGGGCTAGACCCCGATTAGCATTACTGCTGGATGTATAGCCGCTGCGAAGGACATCTTCTAGATGTGTGCTAGACAATCGCGAAAAACGAAACGCATGAATCCATTGCGGAGCCACATGCCGCTTTGGAGGTAATGAATATTACATGGTTCTCTACTAGTAATTTCTTTTCTCTCTATGCCGATATGTTGGGTTGGGCAGCGCCAGAAACAAGCGGAGTAATGGCAAGTCCAGGAGATGTATGGCAGGACAGTCTGACGGAGCAGAGTCTCTGTGGAAGAAGATCTTGGTCCTGGAAACTCTCAGCACTGCGTTCTAAAGCGCGGGCTCCCTACCTACCCAAAAGCCTAGCCGGAGAGGTTCGACGTTATGGGGTAACGGGGTTCACGGGCCCTCTGTGCTAATAATCGTTGTTGAGCTGGTTGAGACTAGTTTGAGCAAGGGTAATAAAGAGATGGTAAAGCACCAAGTCAACTCGACAGTAGATAATAAAGGCGTCACGATACCGGCATAGTGGCGACGGCCTTCACAACAGGCTAGCGAGAGTTGAAGCTGAGAGCAAGCAATGGCTGTAAGATTTACCTTTGAGTTTCAACTAAGCCAGTCAGTCCCTAGAAATAAGACATCTTCCAAGAACATCCTTGTACACGTGGTTGGGTCTCGCGACAGCAGCACTAAGGTGAGCTGCTTATGACAAGACGGAGAAGAACAAGGACAAGATGAACGAAAAACCTTCAGGCTGCAGAAAAAAAGACGTCACATCTCACGTGATGGTAAAAGTCAAAATAAAAATGGAAATAAAAAGAAAGAAGCGTTGTGTTTTAAATTTGTGCGCCCCCGTGATCCCTAAAAATGGCAGCTACTAGATAGAGACCATAGAAACAAAGGTATGCTGTTCATCTCAGACATCGCAACAGAATGTACAGCCTCTAATTGCTTGCTTCATGGAATTTATTCTAGTCGTTTGATATTGTCCAAGGTGGTTGTTTCTTACTGGCGAACAGCGACGATTCGAGCCCGGCCTTGTCGTGCCCGGCGACCCTGTTCAATCTCTTGTCTCTCTTTCTCCAATTTCGCAGCCCACAGAGACGCCCCAACAGCACTAGTTATGAGAAAGAAGAATGACAAGACGGGAACCAGCTGCAGCGTCATGGCCACAGTGCCAAAGCATGTGTAGTCCCATAGCCTCCTCTTCAGTTCCATCTTCCGCTGCTTTTTGTTGATGCTTCTTAGTTTAAACCACCGGTAATGAGATAGCTTCCCCAATCGCGACCCTGTAATGACAATGAACAAGGGGACGCCAACCACTGGAATCAAGTTTAAGGGCAGGAAAAAGACTAGCTCAAAGATCTGCTTGAAGCTGAACGGGAAGAATACGGCTGGCGTAGTGTGCTTCCCCAGCATCTTGACGGCGTCAGGGGCATCAAGGTTAAGCTCGCGATGGGGGGCAATCATGTCCTGAAGTGAGTTCTCAATAAACACGGCCTATATTTGTTAGCTAAATGACCAATAACATGAGCCATGGTCCACTTGACTAGTCCAAAAGGGCAATACTTGGACTATTAAGTAAAATAACACGTACATCCCAAACGTCAACAAGACACTTATCAACAAAGAACGCCTCAAAAAGAGCCTAACAAACGTCAGCATGGGCAACATCGATGGGGATGGGCCTCATCTTCTAACCTGGATGATGACTAGACCTTCGCCCAAAACGAGGAATGTTGCGCCAGCCCAAGCGGCCCAGCCCTGGAATATGGCTAGCAGAGCTACTTGGGGCAAAAACGCAAATGCAAACAACACAAAGTACACAGCGAACGATAGAAGGGTCAGAGGCAGCAAGCGCCCCAAGGCGATTGGCCACAACTCGCGATGCGTGACAAAGTATCCCACACCACGAAAGGGAAATGAGGCCGCAGTGAGGCCCCTTCTAAGGCGCGACTCTTTCCTGACTACAGGAGCTAGAAGGGATTCGAGTTCAGAGACGCGTGAGGGGTCGGCGGTAGACATACTACGTTCGTGGGGTATTGAAAACGATAAACAGGCTGCCGAGGGATATGAAGAGGAATCGAGATGCGTAGGGAGTATGAAACGATGAGTCTTCACGTGGCCAATATGTCTTTTTAGGGCTGTGCAGTTCGTCTATATTCGATATTACATAAGTTAACGTATAGATATCTTCGGATTACCTGCGCTGGAGACGAAGAGCTGGTCTGTGCATGTCAAGGATGGCCGGAATGTCCTTACGTTGGTTGGCTAGAGGGATGTGTAAATATCTGACCGAAATAACGAAAAGAGTCTCAGAGAGCGTGATGGCAAAGATGATGCGAGGTCTTCTATTTTGCTTCCTTGTGACTCTGAGAATGCGATCAGGTGTCTGTAATAGAATTTGCGATACAAAAGTGAGGTTATGACGTCGATGAAGAATTTCCATCACGTGATCATTTTTCTTGTATTACAAACAAACACCCTTGAAAAAGGACAAAAAACCCTTACTCTGATTTTCAACAGGGTTTTAATGGATGCTGTCGATCTGCTGCTCAATGTTGCTTATAGGCTTTCGATTGTCAATGAACACCAGGAAAGGAGTAAAAGTACTCGTCTATGTCATGGGTAGGTGTCAAGGCCCCAGGCAGCAAGATTTCCTCTATCTACTGGCTTGCCGTATCTGCTCTGAACAGTGTCTGAATACCTTACGCAGTGGCCGAGCAGTAGTCTTAGGATGCCCGGAATGCCGTAAAAGCTCCCTACCACTGAAGAGGACGTGCTTCTTGCATCGCTCGGTAGTCTATCAGTGGGGCTTGGAGCTTGGATAGTTTGATACAGGTCTTGGCTACTGTTTCTCCGAAGGAATTCGAGGTTTCGGCATAGCGTGCTGGTAGCAAGGCCTGTCTGCAAACCTTGAGCTCTATGGTTTTGATATTTCCTTGCATGTCCACAAGTAGCCCCGGTAGAGTTAGGTGTGTTCTCATCCCTCGCGGTGCTTGTCGAAGTCTCTATCACTAGGTCTAGCCGCTGGAACACCACCCAACTCCGTCCTGGTAGGCTGCTTGGATCAGAAATGCACTTGAACTTGACCTTGAAGATCAGAAGTGCATTTTCCCTTGTTGTTGTTGTTGTTGTTGTTGTTGTATTTAACGTCTACTCTAACTAGCGAATGCTGTCAATACGACGGCGTCCCAGACAAGTTGAGCCCTGAATGATGTCGTCGTCCAGGACCGCCCTTGGGTGGTCGGCAATTGCGAGAATACGTGAGCTTCGAAGATCTTTCATGACCAAACAAAGGGCCCGGTGTAGAAACCAAAAGGTTCTTGGCTCAGTATGGCCCGAAGGCAAGCTCGCGAAGGTTCCAGGGTCGGCCTGGTATTTTTGGCCTGCGCGTCCAAACATGTGAAACTATCTAGTAAAAGAGGCCAGCGATTATAGGCACGGGGTTCTGGCCCCGGCGTGGTTCGCTGGTCTCATCCTCCAGACCTCCAGACTGACCGCCGCAGTTTTCTATCCCCCGGACGAGGGGAGCCGGGTCACGTTGGACCCGCCTCGACATCTCCGTATCCTCCCGGTGGTGTTTCTCTCCAAAACCATCCCCTCCGAACTCCAATCCTCCGAACTCATCCCCTTCACCTCCGCCCCTCTCGTTCACTCAGTCTCCGTGACCTCTGCACCTCAAACCCCTCTCTCTCTCTCCTCCGTGTCCCGCTCTTGTTCTTCCATGTTGCGACGAAGTACAGTGGCAACGAAGCTCGTTGCGCTGGCCTTGCTCAGTAACTTGTCCGCAAATTTCGTACCCCGCGGTCGTTTGAGCGCTTTACACGTCCACCAGTGGGCGCGGTCTTTTTCTTTCCCACAGAGCGAGCAGCCCAGTGTCACATCGTGCTTGAACCTGGTGTGGTAGTCATCACAATCGCCATGTCCGGTCCGGTGCGTTTTCCCCTTGAACTTGAACTTGAACTTGAATATATTTAACGTCTACGGGAATCATAGAGATCAAACGACGCCGGACTGGTTACCGGATAGAATTAACCCTCTGCAAGGTTCACTATAGAGGTTTGCCAAGCGAAGCGCAATTGTTCCCAAGTTACCTTGTTGCTCGTTTCCGCACCATGGTGATGATGATGATGATGAAATTCTATTTATACTCTTGGTAACTATCTGGGGTCCCATTTTGTGAGTCCGGAGGTCCGAAGATGTCCGAGTTTTCCATCGCCGGTTTCCTGTATCTCCTGCATAGTTGCTTTGCAGGATGCCTTTATCCATTGCCTGGGCCGCTAGTCTTTTCGCGATTATCCTTTCCATTGCTTTTGCCAGAGTGGGGAGAAATGAGATCAGTCTGTACGATGACGGGTCTGATTTGTCCCTCTTGCCACTCTTTGGGATCGCGACTAGTCTTGCCTCTTTGAAGCATGCCGGGTGGTGTCCTTGTTTCAGGCAGAGATTGAAGAACTTTGTGATCAGGGTTCCCATCTCTGGCCAGCGCCATGCCAGGATCTTGTTCTGGATGCCGTCTTTGCCAGGTGCGGTGTTCTTGGGTTTCAGGACCACTGTCCTTGCGCCTGCTTGGGGCGCACGTCGATCGTCTCGCCTTCCCTGCCGGCCTGCGCCGTCTTCTGGGCCCAGGACTGAGCGGCCGTGGTGGGCTTCTTCGGGGCGGCTGTCCTGGTGGAAGCCGCTGGTGTTTTGGGCTCCTTTAGTGTTCGCTTGGACCCCTTCGGTGCCTGCCTGGGCTCCATCAGCGCCTGTCTAGGCGCTTTCGTGTTTTCATGAGGGACTTCCGTCCGTCCTGTGTCTCTTTGTTCCCAGGCGCTAGCCTGGAACGCTGTCGGAAGTTCGCTGCCGGCGAGTGTCTTCCGGATCGCGCCATCCAACACGGTCTTCAAGATGGATAAGATCTTTTGGAAGACCTCGTAGTCCTCCTCACCCTTCTCCGGTGTGGCGCTTTCCTCGGCTATGTCGAAGTCCTGGGTGACGCGTTTGATGGTCGCAGCCTTCTTATCCATCTCTTGCTTTTTCTTGTTCACTGCGTCCTCCAGGGCACGCGTGAAGCCTCCGACCTTCGCGTGCTTGCTATCCTGGAGTCTTCTTTCCTGGCGGTTGCCATTGCTTGCGTTGGGCTGGTTCTGGCCCGTGGTGTGTCTTTGTAATGGGTTTCTTCCTGAGATGTTTTCGGTCGGGGGGCTTCTCATGGGTTGGTTCTCTACCTCCCGCTGCTGCCCCGTCCCGTCGGACATTTCCACATCCACCATGGCAAGGGGTGGCTTGGTGTGGTTTCTTCTTGAAAGTCGTCTTGGGATCGTTTGTCGAGCTTTGGTTCTTCGTTGAGTGAGGGTTTCTGTGTCGTGAATGTGCGAGGTGCTGTTGTGGGGTGACTCCATGGTGCATGTTGTTGTTGTTGTATTTTTAACGTCTACCTGAACAGAGCTAACTATCAATACGACGGCGTTCCGGACAAATGAAGTCCTAAGTGATGTCGTCACCCAGGACCACCTTTGGGCGGTCGGCGGTTGCGAGACTGCATAAATGT
>JAZBQP010000463.1:0-13569 GCA_038407015.1 Ceratocystis ficicola | reverse complement strand
TTTTCCCCCCCCCCCCCCCCCCCAATTGGCAACTGTTCGTTGTGGCCTCGTACTTTGCGTGCTGCTGTGCCACCTCAACTCAGTTCTGGACCCAGGCAATTTCTGTTTTTGTCTCTCGTTTTCCATTTTCGCCTCATTCCAAGGAAACTGAAAAGCATTAAGGTCGTTATTTCTGCAGTTCTTTTTCCTCCTGCAATTCTGGTGCGTTTCTGTTTTGCAAGAACAAGAGCAAGAACGTCTTTCGATTTGCGCAAGTTTTTGTAGTTGAAGTTGTTGCTCTGCTGGTTTGTCACGCCCCGTCTGGGGGTTCTTACTTTTTGTGGTCAGTGCAGTTGCTCGAAGCATTTACTGCACCGGCTCTTTTTTTCTCGTAGCAACAACCCCGTCCATAACCTTGATCCATCTGTCTCATTTTATCTTGCTTTGTTTCTCTTTTCTTCCTCCTCTTCCTGTTTGTTCTCTTCTTTTTTTCATTATTTCGCTTTTCTTCACTCATTCTTTTTTTTTTTTCGCCCAGTGATCTGATTTGCTGCGTTTCTGCATCTCGGTCACCCGTGGCTTTTTATTTTTATTCTTTTATTCTCTAGGTTTTCTTGTCAATCGTTTATCCCTCCTTTGGTCACAAGTCCACGTCGCCTGGCTTTGTATGCCTTTCTTCTTATTTTCTCTTGCGCTCCAAGACTTTGCTTCGTGGAACCGATTCGACAGACACAGTCTCCAACTATTGATTGACTGGCTTGGAACTCCAATTCAATACAACCAAAACCAAGCCTTGTCTTTCTTACTTTCGTTGTCTCCTTCCTGAGTCTTTGCTTCTGCATTTATCGTCATCTATCCTGGCCTCCTTTGGCCGACCTCAGATAGCTGGAAAGCCAGCCGACTATCGACTATCTCCGCGCTCTTTTCTTTCTCGCTCTTTCCGTCTGTCTGGTTCTCTGATCATTTCACCAAAGACAACTTACCTTTTCCAACTTGCGGTCGCTTTCCATCGTTGAAACCTATGGTGTCTACCCAACGACAAGTTCGCCTGCGCCCAAAAAAATAAAATAAAATTAAAAACGACATCGACGCCCTGTTTACGGCCACGCCAGTTTCAGCCATGAGCACATTAAATGGTGATGAAATCGTCATTGAGACGACGAGCGATGTGGTCTTCCGTGAAGGTGCGTATAGTACCCCCGAGCTGAGCGTTGAGTCCGAGGTTTCCGACAGCCTGTTTACCTGACTTTCCAAGAGATTGCCTCCCACTAATCCCTGTGTCCTTTATAGCACTGAAAGCCCGAGAGCTCTACCCAAGAAACGATACTGAATCTGGTTGCGCTGTTTGCCAAAGTGGCGTAACTTTGAGATGCGAAGACTCTTGCTACACCACACCTGGCTACCAGTGTGTGCAGGTGGTATCGGTATCAAACTGCCGTGAATGCCCTATGACCAAGTGCCAGCCAACTACCGGAAGCAGCTCGGCATCTTCGTCCGACTCATCTAGCTCTGATGGTGGCCACAATGGCCCAAACGTTGGCGTCATTGCCGGTGCCACCATCGGTGGTGTCATCCTGATTTCAACTGTTGCTTTTCTGGTGTGGTTCTTCTTCATCAAGAAGAAGCGTGCCGAGCAAAGGACATCCACAAGCTACAAGGAGATGAGCAGTGAAAAAAGCCCTACTGAGCAAACAACTGCTAGGAATAACCGCTCATCAATGCACACAGTACACTCGATTGCGTCGACCGTTCTGACTCGTGCCTCGAACATTATCCAAATTGCCTATATTCCAGGCGTAACAAACCGCGCCAACCCCACTTCCCCTACTGTTTTGGTTCCGCCTGTACCTCCAATTCCTATCCAGGTCGCTGGCACTGGTAACAGCACCCCTCGCAACTTTGAGGACCAGCACTTCTTCATGCCTGGTGATTTGCGTGCGTCAACATACTCGGACATGTCTGGATTCTCCGATCGCACTTCCTTTGCCCGCCAATCCTATGCCATGCGTTCTAGTGTTGCTTCTACTGTTTATGGCAAGAATGCTATTATCGTTGCTGCTCCACAGACTGCAATGCGTGTCAAGCCTGCTATGGTTTCTGTGCGTCCTAGTCACAACGGCCCTGGCGGTGCCGTTCCTCCCGTGCCTACTGTCGATGTAGACAAGTATGCCCGCCCTAAGAGCCGTGCGGAGAGCACATTCTCTGTCGGGTCAACGTTTGTGAACTCTGCTTCTGCTGCTACCGTCACACCTGTTAAGGGCCAGGCCATTCGTGTTGTCAGCGGAAAGAAAAACAGCAGTCCGTTGACAACATCCGAGGTGCCCGACTCGGCATCTACCGACTCAGCATCGACCATTGGTAACAATATCGTCCAAACTAGCCCATTTTTGGATCCTGAGGAGAAGCCGTCTGTATCCGCTAGAATGAGCGCTGTTATGGAGGAAGAAGCTGCATGTGCTTCACCCATGGCTACCATCATGGAATCCAAGTCCGAGGAAGGGTCAAATAAGAGGAATGATGTGGTAAAGAGAGGGTCGAGTCCTTTTAGCGATGCATTTGCTACCAAGGACTAGACATAATTGGTCTCTTTGCTGTACTGATTGTACTTTCCTTTTTTTTCTTTCCATTTTCTGGCTAATGAATTCTCATGATGGCGCTCTTCTTGGAAGCTGTAAGCGGCATTGTATGATCTTTTTGGAGTTGTCATGCTATGGTGGCCGATATACCCCCTTCCTTGATGGTTTTGGTTTCTTTTTTTTTTTAACTCCCTCCACGTTGCCATTTTTCCTTATTTATCTTCTGTCCCAGTCATTTACAGGCAACCCATCCATGGTCTGTTTCTTCAGAGACACAGCTAGCTATGATCTCTGCCTTTTTTTTATCTTATCTAAATGTCTTTATTTTTTGGAAATACCACTATTTATTGCCTTTTTTCCTCTTGTACATGTTGTGTTGTTTAACATTCAATTATTTTTAATATCACTTGTGCTTGATGTTTGTTTCTGGGTTCCAATGTTTCTTTGGCTTCATCTGTAAGCCATTCGTGATTGTTGTGGTGAGAAACGCTTTGTTTGGTCTTAAAGACGATTGGCAGAGTCGTGAGTCGTGATTGGTTGGGGGGCAGGTAGCCAACCAACGAAAACAGTCGTGTAGTCAAGCGAACTTTATGCATCTGTCGATCAATATATAGCCTTTGAAAAACAATCTTTTACCATTAATTACACGGGAATATATGTTCGGCAAATCGTGGGACTACAAGTTTATATACGCACATTAAACCTAAGCTGGGATGGGCAGATAAAACATAAGGCATATACATTGAGATTTCATAGAGAGATACACCAAGTGCGCGGGTGGCTGCTACAATAGGAGCAAGTAGCACGAATCAAGAATGTCAAAGGGTAGTAGAAAGGGAATCAATCGGAAACATAGGGGGAGAGGGGGGGGGGGGAGGAGGGAAAGGAATGGCTTGGAGGGAAAAAAGGAAAAAAAAAAAAAAAGACAAGAGAATCAACCTGTTGAAAAAGAGCAGTAAGCAAGGGAGAAGGAAAAAGAAGGAAAAGGGATGGAAAGAAGAAGAAAGAAGAAAAGAATAATTGCCACCAGTTAAAGCATTGAGGTATATGTGAGTGGGAGAAAAAGGTAACAAGAAGAATGGAGCTCTGGAGAGCCTGTTCAAAGCCTCGGATCAAGCAAACTGTAATAAGGGGGTGCCTATGGAAAATGAAGATAGAAGAAGACTCCTTCTTGGCGATGAGCTGGGGACTGGTCTGTATGAACAGCGGAAAATAAGAAGAAATACCGGTGGAAAAGGATCGTATAGTCGGAGCAAAATTATAGAGAGAACAAAAAACAACGGTCGGTTGAGGGGTGTCGTGAGACGAAGAGGTCGGGGGCGGTCAGCGACACAGTGGCCGGTATGGCTGAGCGAAGCGCAAACTAATTGGATTGTAGATGGAAAGATATGACGATAGATGGCATAAGGGATGGAGGAGGCATATCCGAGGCAAGGAAGATTCAGGGATAACTGTTGGCTGGTGGTATGGGTTTTGTCTCCGGGTGAGAAATACAAGAGTATTGGGAGATCGGGAATGGATGGGCTGTTGGTAGATTGGCGAGTAAAGCAAATATTGTGTGGGAGGGGAAATGAAAAGAAAGACGAAAGAAAGAAGGACGCAGAGTGAGTGAGTGTGGGTGGGCGTGTGCTCAAGTCAGATGTTGAGGCAGAATTTGGGACGGGTTGGTGCTTAAAATAAACAAGTGGAGGAATGGATAGACAGACAGATGTGCCATCGTGACCTAGTCCATCCGCCATGAGAAAGCGCGAAACCAACGGGGCCTCAATAATAGCACACCCTTGCACGCACGTACACACGCACTGCGCCGGAGAATTTCGTTTCTCTTAACGCCTCATAATACAACGCAGCGATGCTTCTGGCGGTAGTAGCGGTTGTTCCCGTCAGGGGCCGAGCCGTTCGACTGCTGGCGTGAGGATTTTGCCGTGTTTTGGCGGCCAGTGACTAGCTGTGGCGGCCGCGAGACCTGTTGGCGTTGATCACGTAGCTTGCGAACAACGTCATAAAAGGCCTTTTCAACATTGACGCAGTTCTTAGCTGAGGCTTCAACAAAGTCGCAGCGAAGCTCCCGCGCCAGCGCATGACCCTCCTGTGTGGACACTTCTCGTTCCGTCACCCGGTCGCTCTTGTTACCCACAAGCATCACTGAGACTGGCAGCTGGGGCGAGGTTGCTGCCACTGGTGATGCGGGATAGGATGGAGAGGTGGAGAAAGACTCCTTGACCCGCATGATTTGGTGGTGGAACTTGCGGATGCGCGTGAACGAGGACCGTGACGAGATGCTGTATACGAGGACAAAGCCCTCGCCATCTCTGATCCATTGATCACGCAATGCTGTGTACTCTTCCTGACCTGCCGTGTCAAGCACCTCGAGCATGCATGGCTGATTATCGATGACGACTTGCTTGCGGTAGGAGTCTTCAATCGTGGGGTCGTACTGGCGGAGGGGGGAGAGGAGGAGGTTAGCGAGAAGGTCTTGTGGTGGTGGCTGTATCGAGAAAGGGGAGGGGGGAGGGGGAGATTATAGGGAGAGCGAGCGAGGGCTGCTGAATAGATGACGAACGACAACGGGGTGGCGGAGGATGGGAGACGCAGAGAGGGAAAGGAGGAAGGAAAACAAAACGAGGGGCGGCGAAAACACCGGCAGCTGTCGAGAACGCCAAACGAGAAGGGGGTAAAAAAGGGAAAGCGGCATGATTCTAGACTGGCAGAGCGATGGCTGCCGGCAAGGCTACGGGCTATTACAAAGCCTTGCTTCACTCCTCCACTTACAGTTTCAACAAAGTGTTGTAAGCAGAGCTGGATCGTCAGCGCTGTCTTCCCAACACCACCGTCACCAAGGACCACCAATTTATATAGCACCATGCGGCCTGCCATTGTCACAAAACAGTCTGAAGGGAGGGTCGAGGCGATACACGTGGGGGGAGGAGGGGGTTTTTTTCCAGTTTGATGGGTTGGTCTGCTGGCTTTGCTGAGCGTATCGTTTAACGTCTAGTATGTGCTGGCGTGGTTGCTCCGTCGTGTTGCGTTGCTAAAAGTCCGAGCCTGGTCTATGGCCGAGGGAGAGCGAATAAAAACAAAATGTGTTCTGTTTCGGCTTGTCTGTAGCCTGTTTCTGGCGTTCCTGGGCTGAGGGCAATTTGTGTCTTTGATCCAGAGACGACAGTTGGGGCGCGGGAGATGGACGTGGTTTTTCTGCGTTTAGAGTGCGTTGTTGCGTTGCATTGGCATATTTGACTTGGTGGTTGTTATCTGCAAAGCCCTTTGTAAATGAGGAGAGGTTGAAGGCTAGCTCAGCGATAGTATGGCATAGCATGACCTTAAAGGTTATGGAAGGATGAAGGGTTACGAGCTTTGATGCTTGGGTCAGGGCAACGGGGGGCAGGAAAAATGGGATGACCCTAATACAGAGCATTAACCCTAGGATGGGGAGGAGAAGAAGAGGATGGAAGGGGCAGGACGAAAAGAAAGACCCCAGGCGAAGAGACCCTAGACGGAAAACAGACACTAAGGGTTTATCTGATCTCGTTATTGATGCTGCTGCTAGCGGTGACTATACGACGTTGTGGTCGCTTTCGTGTCCGTCCATGTGCGTCCCTGCTTTGGCCGAAATTATGCGGATAAATACCGATCCATGTAATCGAATCACGATTCAGAAATATACCGGCTCATTCTACGAGAAGAGGCTAGACGCCCGTCCATGCACTGCCTGCCGGTGCCAAGTTTTCCATGTGCAGTCAGTGGTAGGAGACATCCTAGGCGTTTTTTGGTCTTTACGAGAAGCCCAGTGTCTGCATTAGTGCTCAGCGCGTTCCTTGTTGGGCCTTTTGCGCTCTAGAGGACTTCAAAATAGACCCGTGCTTGAGAGGCCGCGGCAAGCCAACAATCGAGCGCGCCCGTATGTTTATATTGGCAACGAAAATGCTCATGCGAGCCGGACAAGTCTCCACCAGCCTAGAGAGCGATGGCCATTGTATATAAGGTGGGCGAATCGCCCCGGGCTGGACATTGCTGTCAAAGAAAGACTGCTGAACATCTTGTTCTCAGCGGTATACTAGGAGCACCACGATCAGAAGCACGATGAAATTCCGAGCTGCACTACTGGCGGCGTGCTCCGCTACTCTTGGCGTTCGCGCTGAGACGACTGCTGAGCCCGCGGCCGACATTCCACTGCCTGCCGGTGAAGTCGTTTGCGATACGCCTGAATGTGAGAGTGCTGCCCGCGAGATCCTCGATAGACTCTCGCCGAACTACATGAAGATGGACGCTTGCTCTGACTTCGACGAAATGGTCTGCGGTGGCTGGCGTGACAGGCACGATCTTGGGCCGGACCAATTCCAGCTGTCCACTACCATGGTCATGGAAGAGCAAGTCAAGGCTTCTCTGCGTGACACTCTTGAGAAGCAGCCTTACAAGGACGGCTGGTCAGCATCTCAGGCGAATTTCAACAAACTCAAGGCTTCCTATGAGGCGTGCATGAATACACAGAAGCTGACTAATCTCGGACTCGAACCTCTCCGTGTGCTCCTGGAGGAGGTTGACCGATCTGAGTCCATCAACGACTATCTCAAAGTCTTGATGAGCAATGGCGTCACCACTTTGCTGAGTCTTGAGCCACACACCGATTTCCACAACCCAGGATCGCGTATCTTGGGCGTATTTGCACCATTAAGCTTGGGCCTTCCTTCAAAATACTACTACAGCAATGAGGACATTCTTGGCCAGTATGGGGATGTTATCGTTCACATACTTGGTACCTTGTACCCAGATGTACCAGGAACTGTGTCGAGAAAGATTGTTGATCTGGAGACTAAACTTGCAGCATCTATGCCAGACGATGACCCCAGCAATAAAGAAGCAGTAAGTTTTCCTTTGTTTACAACCGATGTTTAGTGTTTACAAGTCTGACATGTGTTGTACCAGGTTGACGAAAACACCATGAGCTTATCCGATGCCGCTCAACTTGTGCCTCAGATCGACTTGGAAGGACTTGTCAGATTCTTTGAGCCTGACGGGGCTACTGTTGAACATGTTGTCATGCATCACTCCGACTACATCCAGGCCTTGTCAAAGATCCTGGAGAATGAGCCACGTGAAGTCCTCCAGGCCTATTTCCGCTGGCAAACAATCATTTCTTATGCTGATTACGTTCAGGATGGCGTCTTCAACGACTTCTACCGCCTACAGAGCCAATATGTTGGGCTGGAATTTGTTGAACCCGCCCCATCTCGCCGATGGCTAACTTGTATTAACCATCTCGAAAAGGGGCTTGGCTGGAGCCTTGGAAACATCTTCCTATACTCTTCCTTCCCGAAAAAAGATGAACGCCTCGGCGAAAAGATTGTGAAGGACGTCAAATTGCAGTTCCAGAGCAAAGTGTGGGAATCTCCTTGGATGGACGACGATGCGAAGATAATAACCGCATTGAAAATTGGCAAAATGGACTTCGATGTTGGCCATCCCTCGACTAGCGAGCCGGATGCTGAAAGCGCAGATGAAGTGCACAAACACTACAAAGATGTTGATGTCCGCTCCGACACTTACTTTGAAAACGAGAAGTCTATGCGACAATCAAATTCTCGGAAGAGCTGGGAGTCTCTCACTAAACCTGGTAAAAGGAGTGAGTGGCGTGAGGAGATAACCGATTGGCAAGTATCATCCAGCTATCAACAGATTAGTTCTTACTGCTAGTCTTTTGCAACCACCTAGCTTTGGAGCTAAGATCCCCGCCTACATCTCATATGGCAGTGTTGGGTTTATCACAGCACGTGAGATGGGCCATGCTGTTGGCTTGCTTGGGCGTCATTACGACCATGAATCTCATTTTGGATCTTGGTGGAGTGAGGAGACACTTCAGGGCTTCAACGACAAGGCCCAGTGCTTTATTGACGAGTATTCCAAGCTCACGGTTCCTGACTACACTGGCGAGGATTTCCACATCAATGGAACTTCTACACTGGAAGAGAACGTATCCGATTTCTACGGATTGTCAATGGCTTATAACGCATGGGCGAGGTACTCCAAGGGATCGAAGGCCAACCCGCTACTTCCAGGGCTTGACTTCTTTACTCGAGACCAGCTGTTTTTCGTGTCTTTTGGGTCTCTATGGTGCAGCAAGTCTACCCCTGAATCAACGCTCAATGAGGCTAATGTTGGAGCGTATACGCCTCTGAGCCTACGGAACAATGCTGTTGTGTCGCATAGCCGAGAGTTCCAGCAGGCCTTCGGATGCCCTGTCAAGGAGTCAGCGTGCGATATCTAGAGCCTACTCCTTTGCGGAGGTGTTGCCACTTTAATGTGAATAAAATTATCCCATGAAACTCAAGATATAAATGATGGTGAAAGTGGTAGGGGAAGTGATAGGCATTGTTCGTTGGTTGTGATCTCCTTAGTCTATTTGTGTTAATGAAGGCAACAGGTCTCTGTACAATGGCTTAGTGTGTTTGAGGTGCCCTGGGTATCTTAGCGGCCCTGTCTTCAGCTCTATTCTCGGTAGTCGATCTTTTCTTCATTGTAGTTGGAGGATATGGACGGGGTACCTCGCCTCAACAACCCAATGTCTTGGATTCCCGCATTATAGTCTTTGCTAGGCATTGGAAGACAAGCCTGATGGCATGATAGACCAGGCCTAGCATCATTTTTCTCGAGCTAGTTGGTGGCAAGCTTAGTGGTAGCAGACCGGACATGATGCAAGGACCTGTCAGGAGTCAATCGAGATAAACAGGTGATAGTATGGTGATTGATCTCATTTGATCAGATAGATTATGGTGTTTCTGTTGTGAGTTGAATTCGGAACGTTGATAAAAGTGCGTCGTCCACTTATCTACGTCGCTCGTTCATCAAGCACGTTGATTCCAACATGGTTTATGTAAATACCAAGCCGTATAATCAAGCTATAATGTAGGAATATACTGACTTGTTCTATGAGAAGACACTAGAAGCCCATCCATGCGCCGCCTGCTAGTGCCAAGTTTTCCATTTAAAGTGAATAGTAGTAGACATCCTAGGCGTTTCTTGGTTTTCATTAGAAGTCAGGTATTAGTCTCTGCATCAGTGCTCAGCACGTTCCTTGTCGAGACTTTTGCGCCGGAGAGTTGGACATTGCTGTCACAGAAAGACGGCTGAACATCTTGTTCTCAGCGCGGTATACTAGGAGCATCAAGATCGGTAGTACGATGGAATTTCGAGCTGCACTACTGGCGGCTTCCATGCCAGACTATGGCCAAAGCAAGAAAGCGGCAGTGAGTTTTCCCTTGTTTACAAGCCATGCTTAGTTTTTACTTGTCTGACATGTGGTGTACCAGCTTGAGGGAAACACCATGAGATTATCTGGCGCACCCGAGATCAACTTAGAAGGGCTTGTCAGATTCTTTGAACCTGTCGACGTTGCTGTTGAACACGTTGCCATGCATCACTCCGACTACATCTGCAGGGCCGACTTTTCGGATTGGGGTGTGCTGAACCCGCCCCATCTCGCCGGTAACTAACTTAACTTGTATTGATCATCTCGAAAAGGAGCTTGGCTGGAGTCTTGGAAAACATCTTCACGTGCTCTTCCCTCCCAGCAAGAAACGAGCGACTGGCCGAAAGGTTTGTGATGGACGTCAAGTCGCAGTTCCAGAGTAAGCTGTAGGAATCCGCTTGGATGGACAGGGATGCTAAGATGATTGCTACGGAGAAAATCGGCAAGATGGACTACGATATTGGCTGTCCTTTTGCTGACAAGCCGTATGTCCAAAACGCAGATAAGTGAGCCGTTACTATACGAGAGTCGTTGTCCGCCCCGACACCTACTTTGGAAACGAGAAGTCTATGCGGTGGACAAAGGTTCGGAAGAACTGAGAGTCTCTTACTGAACCTGGCAAACATAGTGAGTGGCATGAGAAGATGACTACTCCGCTTGGCACCTATCATCCAGAAATCAACAGCTTAGTGCTTACTACTAGTCTTTTGCAACCGTCTAGCTTTGGAGCTCAGATCCCCGCCTACATCTCATATGGCAGTGTTGGGTTTATCACAGCACGTGAGATGGGCCATGCTGTTGGCTTGCTTAGACGCCATTATGACCATGAATCTCATTTTGGATCTTGGTGAAGTGAGGAGACACTTCAGGGCTTCAACGACAAGGCCCAGTGCTTTATTGACGAGTATTCCAAGCTCACGGTTTCTGGCCACACCGGCGTAGATTTCCACATCAATGGAACTTCTACGCTGGAAGAGAACATATCCGATTTCTACGGATTGTCAATGGCTTATAACGCATGGGCGAGGTACTCCAAGGGATCGAAGGCCAACCCGCTACTTCCAGGGCTTGACTTCTTTACTCGGGACCAGCTGTTTTTCGCGTCTTTTGGGTCTCTATGGTGCAGCAAGTCTACCCCTGAATCGATGCTTGATGAGGCTATTGGCGGAAAATGTACGCCTCTGAGCCTACAGAACAATGCTGTTGTGCTGCATAGCCGAGAGTTCCAGCAAGCCTTTGGATGCACTGTCAAGGAGTCAGCGTGTGAGATCTAGAGCCTACTTCTTTGAGGAGGTGTTGCCACTTTAATGTGAATAAAGTTATCCCATGAAACTCAAGACGTGCATGATTGCGGAAGGGATAGGGGAGTTGGGATGCAATGTTTGCTGGTTGTGGTCCTTTGTGTTAGTGTCTGGGCAGTGCGTTTCTACAGTAGCGGCCCTGTTAAGTATTAGAAAACAAGGTTAGATGAAGAGGTAGGCTAGACTTGGCAGATCGGATGCTTGGCTCTAACAAGACTGTTATAGCTGCCTGGCTAATCAATAGTTGGCGTGTTACCAGGGTGAGTAGCAAGCTTTGTAGCGGCGCTAGTGCCGAGAGTATTACTAGCAGTAGATATTAGGATGACACACTGAATGTCCTCCTAGCATCTACCGTTAAAATTTGTGACATATTGAGTAGTTGTCAAGCATCTAATCAAACAGAAATGTCTTGAGTTGAGGGTCTTTTGTCTTACTCACTTGTTTCACTCATCTCATTATGCCGGTAGTCAGTAACCTAGGCCAGGATTACCAGGATCTCTCATCCTGATCCAGTTCGGCTGGACATTAGAGTTAGAATCTGTTGAGAAAACTTCCACGGGTCCCGGATAAGATTCGGGTAAACAGATAAGATAGGTGTCTTATCTGAGAAGAAGTGGGAGACCATAAATGGAAAGAGGAGTTGAAGGAATTTTCACTTGGTTTAACATAAAATCTAAGGGCCAATTTCAACAGGTTATGAGCCTATATTGAATTACCTTCGGAGAACATTCGTATAGTGTTCTTAGAAGTTTCTAAACGGAACTTGTTTTATATATCTTCTATTTTACGCGACAACGAGAACGAATTTAATCGAACTATTCACGTCAACAGGCCGGTGATACTTGATGGCAACAACTGGAAGGAGTGGGAGTCGAGCTTTATTGTTCAACTTCAAAGTGAGGGGCTCCAATATCTTTTAGCGGAGAACTCCATGGAGGGGGTGGAAAGGGATAGTAAAGACCCTGACACCAAGAAGCAAAGAGATGAAGATATCGCAATGAGAATCCTGGAGCTCAGTCTGAGTGAGCCTTTCAGGTTCATGATTAGGGATGAGGCGACAATTGGCAAAGCTTTTGAAACACTGAAGATGGCATGTCCTCTCGATACAACGGACATAGCTTTTGAGGAAATGGAAGATCTCTTCCGTTCTCCTTTGAGAAAGGAATTGACTATTCTGCAAAGCTGGATGTATTTCGACACGGTGTATAGAAAGCATCATAAGCTTGGCAAGAAAACGGATATGTCGATTCTGTGGAATTTCGTGTTTTTGCTCCCCCGGGAGTACGAGAAGGTGGCAAAGGCGTGCCACCGAAAGAATGACATCTCGACGAGCGAGATATTGGAACAATTAGAAGAGGTCCGGAAGGAGACGAGTACTGGTAGACGAGTAAGCTCCGGTACCAAGCCAAAAACAAAGTGCTTCAACTGCGGTAAAGAGGGCCATCGGATGGCCGAGTGTTGGTCGAAGAAAAAGAACCACACAAAGCAGAAGGCGAACCTAGCCACCAAGGAGAAACCATGCGGTAAGTGCTCCCGATGCCTTAACTGGATCATCGATTCCGGATGCTCATGTCATATGACGAAAGAGCTGACAGTATTGAAGAATCCCGTGGAAACGCGGGAGACAGTTAGAATGGCAGACGGGAGTCGCATTGGGGCGACTAAGGTTGGCAAGGTAGATTTTGATATTGGTAATAAAAGGCTCGAGTTGTCCAAAGTTCTGTATGTGCCAAAATTGTCTGAAAATTTAATATCGGTAATGGCTCTGATGAGAGAGGGAAAATCCGTTTTATTCAAAGACATGGAATCTACGATTGGTGATGGAGAGGACAAGATGGCCATCCCATTGCGAACAAACGATACAGTCGCTAGCACGTGTTTGCTAGCATATGATGAACTGCATCGGAGGTTTGGCCATATTAGTGACAAGAGACTGAGGGCGATAAACTCGGAAAAAAAGCCCCCAAGACCGCAGGACTACGCGTGTGAGCATTGCTCAAGAGGAAAAATGACACGAAGCCATGGAAGTTCATCAGTATCCATGGCAGCAGAAGAGCCACTTGACAGCGTGTAAATAGATGTATCTGGCCCGCATGAGACCGGAAGGAACGGTCATCGATGGTATGCGGTGATTGTCGACAATTTCTCGAGATACAAGTGGTTGCTGCCACTGAAGAAGAAGAAGAGCGATGTTCAGGGAGCCCTGGACCAGTGGAGAAAGGGCATTGAACTCAAGATGGGAAAAACCATTAAGAGGACAAGAAGTGATAATGCACCAGAACTAAAGCAAATCTTCGAGAAATGGAGAAAGGACGATGGTACGGAGGCGACGTATACACTTCTAGATTCATCGAGTCAGAATGGTATCGCAGAAAGGGCGATAAGAACGGTGAATGACGGCGTTAGAACAATGCTGTCAGAAACAAACCTGGGAGAAAGGTTTTGGGTTGAAGCCGCAAAGGCAACAACG
>JAZBQP010000462.1:0-13598 GCA_038407015.1 Ceratocystis ficicola | reverse complement strand
CCGCGTGCGTCATGTAGGTTTGCAGAGTGAGAACGTTGGTCTGGACCGAGGTCGATGAAACGTATATCAGGCCGTCGTCTGCGTATCCTAAGCTGGGCAACTTCTCAAAGAGTTCCGCCATGTAGAGCATGTACAGGATGGGGGAGACTGGGGACCCTTGCGGCAAACTGCCCCCTACTACCCTCTTCACTGGGAGCCCTCCTTCGACCGAGAGGCTGACACTCCTATCCGTCAGGAAGGAGCCTACCCATTTGCACAGGGGCTCTGGCCATCGCTGTTGTCTCAGACGTGTTACCAGCTTGTTTTTCCTGACCGCATCAAAAGCGCCTTCTATGTCAAAGGTGGCAATTGATGTGATCTTTCGCAGCTTCGATTCGCCGATGACCACGTCCGCCAGTTTCCAGGTGAGATCCGTGGCAGCTCTTCTCATGTAGCGTAGCTAGATAGTTTCTCCTCCTTTTCCCTCAATGCACGTATTCTGACCATCCGAACCTGCTACAGCGAACATCCTGTAGTCCAAACCGTGACAGTGAGATCCTAAACTAAACTTGCACGAACTGGTGATCGTTTTCCAAGTTGCAAATTGATCTTATCGAGTTGCATAGTCACAATTACTGAAATGAAGATCAACATGTAGTATGCATCCTGTGATTGGTAATCATCCTGTACTTATCTAGTTATATCTCGTTTGCTATGGCTAGTTTTAACTGCAAACATCTCGAATGTAAGCAACAGCAGTTGGTTGGAGAATGTCATGGCCTTCGATGTCTTGAGTCTAGATGGTGGCGCCCGCCATTTGAGTTATTCAACTAATCTTGATTTGTTGGTTTGACCTCAAATGGGGGATCTTATGGTACAAATTGGGAGAACGTACTGAGTGTCCTTGAGAAGAAGACGGATCCATGATTTCTTGGTTCCCTGTTTCTGTCTAATTCTTGATTGAAGTGCAGATCGTCGTCGGTTTGGATGTTCCTCGCCTCAGTGCCCAGACCGAACAAAATGCCTTGGCAAGGATCTTTCTTTTCACATTCACCAGCAGCAGCTGTGTTAAGTATTTAGCATTAAGTTGAACCTACTAGTGAGAAGGTTTGACCGCACTTCGTCAGCAATCTAGTAGCACTCATTCAGATTATCGACAATAGGGTCTGACAAGTGACACTATTCGTGAGACGCAGACTATAGCAATGAAAGCGGCATTCACATTTTCTCGGATTCGATTGTGTTGAAATCCTACGACAGTGATGGTTTTATCAATCTGTGCTCGCATTTCGTCTACCGTAATGTAAGCCTGGGCTATCTATCTAGCTGCTATAAACTCACCTTTTCACTGCACCGCACAGTATGAAACATCAATACCTTTGCCTGGTTTTTCACCCCCCTGTATATTTTCTGCAGTCTTTACAGCATCTTTTTTCCTGCCGTGCTTCCATGTGCTATCATTCAAGTTCATTCACTACACAGTCTGGCTGACAGTTTGGGTCATTTTTAACTTCTCTGGTCGCCTAATTACTAGTCTTTTCAGCTCCATTTCTTACTACACAAGTAGTGAGTCTGATGTACTCTACTTTGGTCAATAAAGTAGGGACATTTGATAGCCCGCTGTCTTCCCAGTAAATCACATTGTCCACTGAAATTGATGACATGATTTCAGACGCTGTGGAAAATGGCCAACCTCCTGCTTCTCGCCGTTAGTTGATGTCTTAGTGGTCTGTAGTAATACGGATGCATGATGTGAAAAGGATGAGCGAGGGTTTCTCCGTATTTTTAAAGTTTTCATGGCCAGCATCATTTGAATCATTTTTAACTAAACACAAACTCATAGTATCTTTTGTGAGGACGTACTGAATGTCCTTGAATAAAAAAAGAGGTATCTGTCGGTTCTACTATTTCTATCTGATTCTTGGTTGAAATGCGGATTTTAAACGATTTATTTATTTCTCGACCGAACAAATGGCCTTGGAAAAGGGTCTTTATGTTTGATACTAACCGTAACGTTTGGACGAACTTGGTCAGGGGCAATAGGCAGAGCCTAACTCAAGTATTTGTCGGAAAGATGAATTAGGAGATTGGGACTGTTATTCATGGCCAACTTATCCTAGACCTCGCTTTCTCTATCCAGAGGGTAGTTTTACCAAAGGCTGACAAGCTGCTACTATCGGCACCACGCTCTGGGAACCTGAAAGGTTACGCCTTGCTCGTCAACGCACACACAAGTTACAAATTCCACATGTTAAATAACAGTAGATGTCCTCAAATCCAGTAGAACCGGCATAAACATCGGGTTTTATAGTGTTTCCCACAATTTGAACGTTATCAGGACGAGCTGCCAGAGCACTAGCAGCAAAGGCGAGAAGTAGCTAAAGTAGCTATCATGCATCGTGTGATTTGGTCTCGTATTTCACCTTGACTCTGCATGAAATCAATGTGCCTTGGACCAATATAAAGTAAAACTGTATGCTAAATGAACAGTATTACTCCCATTGACCCATTGACCTAGGTCAGTAGGCTGTAGTTACCGTCCTTGGCTTCACTAGCTAGGATGATCAGAGTCCAGTAACATCATGGAA
Organism: Ceratocystis ficicola; assembly: GCA_038407015.1. Lineage (NCBI taxonomy): Eukaryota > Fungi > Ascomycota > Sordariomycetes > Microascales > Ceratocystidaceae > Ceratocystis > Ceratocystis ficicola. Next base: position 11,031 of record JAZBQP010000462.1, on the reverse strand, counting down.
ACCTGTGTGCCACAATTTAACCTGTTTAATGTCTGGCTACCTTCAATGCTTAATGGCCGGCCTGCTTGTACGTCGGAAAAGAGCAGACCGTCTACCTTCACAGGCACTTCACGACCCTGAACCACTGCCAATAGCTGCAGAGAATGCAACAGATGTCTCCACTGAAGGAGAATACACAGTTGAAGCAGAACTACGTCTCCGGAAATATACAAAGAAATGGGAAGTGCTAATAAAATGGAGTGGATACCCTGAGCCTACATGGAGCCTCTGTCACACCTACAAGATACCGAAGCACCCGAACGATACGAACAACAAATGATGTCCATGGAACGAACGAGCCTCGACACGAGAGAGAAGGCAGCGATGGTAAGGATCTATAGAACTGCACTTGTTCAGGCTCTGCCCTCGCTTGCCCAGTGCTTACTATCCACTTCCACACACAATATACTTTGCTGGATATTAGCAATGGAACAAATCAGTGTTGGTGATTTGGCATGAAGAATATTCTATTTAGTCTATCTACATAATTTTCTAGGACTGAATATCAACTGTGTGATGTGGGTCAGTCACGTTGCAGTGACACATTGTGGCTGAGGCTTCGCATCACTACAATCAGCGGAGGCTCATTGTTGTTAAATACATTCTACTCTTGCAACTTGATTTATTTCTTGTTTTTCATTTTGTTCTCCATGTCATTGTAAGCTAATCCAAGCCGTTACAGAAATGCACAAGCTTATATTCCGTAAATAACAGTAGATATTAGGAGGACATACTGAAGGTTCTAGAGTGAAGAGAAGAAGATAATGAGAGATTGTTTGATGTTCTTTGTGTCTAACTAATGCTCGCTTGAAGAGCGGATCTCAACTAATTCATACATCCATCACTATCATGTCTAGGACAAACACAAGGGCCTTGGGAGAAGGTCCTTTGTGTCTGATGCTAAGCCCAACGCTCAGCCGAACCTAACAGGGCCAGATGTCCTGGTAATCCAGACATTCAGCTAGAGATTTCAGCGCCATCCCATTTCAAGACGGACAACACCTCAGACAACACCTCGGAATGCACAAACACATCGGGACCGCTGTGCAGAAAATGTGAACATCTAACACATCCTCGCAAGCCAAGCTGAGATTGTAAGGGGCATCACAGCATGAAAGGATTGGTGTATTTATGGCTTGAAGTCAAGCCTTGTTTCTGATCAGAATGCTCTGTTTCTAGTGAAAGAAAAAATACATGCATATTGCTGAGAAAAGGAAAACTATTCACAAGCATTGCGAGGGTGTATGCTTGTAGATTGATGTGTACAAGTTCAAAGGAACCCAGGCCTCGAATATCAACAACAAATATCCAACTACCTACTCACCACAGCCTCAGCACCACGCAACTATTATCCCGTCGAGAACCACGATTTGATCTCAGAATGATGCGTCGGCAGTTGAAATCTAGGCCTGTTTGATTGTGTTAGAAAAGATAAACAAATAGATTGATTAATCAAAGACCGAGCTCTCAATCTCAGAATGTACCATCTCCCATGCACCAAATACAACCATGTATATGGGCCGAGCGCCAGCTTACCCGAGTTGTTCAGAGTAGAGTTAGGATGTCCACATCAAATACCAGTTAATTATGTTGTCTTGAATCCTTATACACTCTATTTCTCGGGAGTCTGCACGTTTACTCGGCTATATTTGTGCTACACATTTAGCTAGTCAGGCGTCATTTTTGAGTAGCAGGAGTTGCTTTTGCGATACGAAATACGCGGAGATCCCGTTTAAACCATGTTCTATTCGTCTAAGACTGCATAAGTGGTCACTGCGAAAGAACCCGTAGTACTGCGCAACTATCATCACCAAGCTAAAACTTACATGCGATTGCAGTTTGCCTTTCTACTACATGATGACCTCAAGGCTCAAGGAAAACATCCTGTTGGTAGCCGAGAAGGATATGGCGCACATGTAGCGCTGAAGGGAAAATGTGAACTCGGTCAATACGGTGGATTTAAATTTGTAATTCTTGAGCTATCCATTCAACAGATAGCTAACAATAATGATGCGATGTCAGCACGTGCCTTAATTGGCGAGAATTGCATTAGCCAATTACAGGCAGGGTGCAAGCATTCCTACTCCTTGTGTGCTATAATGTTGATGTGCCAGTATTTGGTAGGGACCTGTGACTACGTTACTGCCCCTGATATGGCCTCTCGCCCCTGATAGTACATGTGCCCAACAGCTCATCAGGGTCGAAAGGATTCACTCACACGGCAACTATTGGCCCTCACTTGCATTTGCGATGCTTCGTCTCCTTCTTCACCACGGCCGTTTTGTCAATCTATCCCACTATGCCATGCACCCTAATGATGCCCTTCACAGCGGAAGTACTCGATGCAAGTCAAAGCGACCGTCACTGAGCACATTGCGGTATTACTGGTTGTAGCTAAAAGACCTGTGTCTTAGTCTCGTGTTATCATCACAATTACTAGATGTGGCAATTCTGTTCAGGGGGGCAGACCATCGCTAAGCTTGGAGTTCCACTGATTGAGTAAGAAGAATAAGGGAATCGGGATAAAACTAACCATTAGTCATATGTAGCACTCACAAGTCCAGCGAGATACCGCCCCGATCAGGCATTATTTGCCTGCAATCTTTTCTATATGCGAGATTCGTGCAGCTCCAACCAACCACTTGCATCCGAGCAAGCCAGATGCTAGCCCAGCCCGTTGACATTAGCCTGCCTCAACTTTGCGATATGGGTATAGCCTTTCTAGAGGGCTAAAAGGAAACACTCAGAAATGACTGCCTTCAAAGTCAGCGGTAATCATAATGCAATTACTAGCACAGGGCGGCAGAACATTAACAGCTTCAACTAGCAACTCACACCATACAGCAATGCTCTTTTTTGAAGGTTACAATAACCCTACCAGAAGATATCATCTTTTCAATCCTTGAAGTGCTGCCAAGGCGTTTGCACTCTCGGTGTTAAGGGTAGGCATTGAGAAAAGTGTTCCCGAATAAGGCAAGGGAGCTACGACACAGAAAGGCCCGTTGCCTTGAATCATGTTGGGAGAGTTGCCATTACTATTCATGTAGCTCATGAATACCACAAAAGTAATTGCTATTGAGGACAATTGAGGAAGATTATAGCCCTGGCAATGTGGCTTCTGTTGCGGGTATACTAGCCGTTAGCTTGGGATGCTGTCCTGGGAATTTGGCTACTTGTACAGGGCGAAAAGGATAACGCAACTTTCAAGCCAGTGCTTAATGGTCCTAAGCTCATCCTATAATATGGATGTATTTCTTGTTTAGCAGATGAAATCCCAGCTACAGGGTAACAAGACCAAAAACACTATCTACAACATTGACTAAAATACACTGGGGAGTAGAATGAATGGACGGCGCACTTAACGCGAAGCTCTTGCTAGTTCTGTGAAGCTTGCCCTCTCCATTGAGAAACCTTTAGTCACACTTATATCAAATCTGCCTTCATGAGGCCCCTCACCCTCCCTTTCGACTGAGCGGTGTGGAAGAGATAGATGATCAGTCTCCTTCTAGAACAGCAAACTCAACCCATTGGTCAACATTAGGCCGCGCTATGTAAGAATGGATTGACGGCATTTATGGAAGAGGATGGTTTGAGAGTAACGGTGTGATTGTATATCACAATGTAAAAGGGAAAAAAGGACTTGTTCTCGGGCCAGGCGAGAAAACAGGAAGGGTAGATGCAAGGGCTTCTAGGGAAGCCAAGGTTAGTGGTCCTCGTCCTTCGCTGGCTGCATTAAAAGCTGAGCTACGACAACTGAATGAGCACTCTTCCAGAAACTTGTCAAGGATTCAACTCATAGAAATAACGTGCGAGCTATAGCAACTCTGTTATTGTGTGCCTTGATGCTGAGGTGAACGTAGCTGCTATACATCGTTCTTAGATGTGTGGCATTCTTGATCTAGTGACCTTCTTTCGCATTCTCGATGCTGATGTAGCTCTAACAATGTTGGATTAGTGATTAGTGATGCGATGCAATGTGCCTAGACTTGCTTGAGAGGCGTTCAGACAAGTATATAAGGGTGCCTCACTTCGCAACACTTGTATTCCTTTCTTCTTTCTCCAGAACATCAGTTTTATACTTCTCATTCCTCAACTTTGCTCACATCCTCTTCTTGAGTCATCTCACCACTCTTTTCTTCCTCAATCCTACATTTTGTTTTAACATCTTTGCCATTGCAAAGCCCCCTCTACAAAACTTTATCCAGAAACTACCACTCAACAACCATGCAACGCTGGACCATTACCCTACTCCTCGCCTTTGCCGCCAGTGCTCTGGCAGCTCGTACTGAGGTTCAAAACGTCGGCGGTGCTGCAGTTGATGTTTCTACCGGCTCTGGTGATGCAGCTGAGTACGAAAACTGTAACATCATCGTTTTGGCCGGAGTACCGATTTGCATGTGCCATAACGAAGATGGTGTCCCCTACGCGGTTGAAATGTCAGTTTGCTTGAGTTAAGAGTCAGTCAGCCTTCAGTAAAACCCTCAGCATAGAGATAGCTAGAACTAGGACAAGATTCGCAATGAGTCCCAGCCTCATAAGCTCCCTTTCTGTCAAATGCTTTAATTAAGCTATGCTACTAAAATAAACTCACTCAATTATAATTATGACCGTCCAAGAATTACTCGGTGTTGAACTATTGAAATGATTTTGTTTGTGTTTAACCTTTGCCCTTAGCCAGCTACAGCCCAGCAAGTTGTAGCAAGACCCTAAACTGAACTTGAAAGAGCCGGTGATCGATTTCCAACTTAGCACATTGATCTCGTCAGATTGCACAGTCACCATTACTGCAACAGAGATGAAGACATAGCATGCATCCCGTGCTTAGTAGACATGCCGTATTCATTCAGTGTGCATCTGTTATGCTACCTCTAACATAAAAATGCTAATATTTGGAGTGTAAGCAACGGCAGTCGAAGAATGTTGGTTTCTTCTATCTACCGAGTCCACGTGGTGCTGCCATCTCAATCAGTTGGCTAATCTTAACTTTAGTTGTTTGAGCTCAGATTAGAGATCCTGGAGTCAAATCCTCGGGATGGGACTTTCAGCGGATATTGTTCCTTAGTATGCCCAGTCTCCCAGGTCGACGTGTTCCGATCTTGAAGAAATGCCGGTGTTCATCAGATAGGAGGAAGTGAAAAGAATGCAGAACGCCACCAAAACGACAGCATACTATCCATTTAGAAATCGGAGTTTCCAAGCTAATTGACGTAACTAACTAAAGGATAGATGACGACAGAAAGAAAGGTAGAAAGTACAATTACTAGGCTCTCATCCTTGCGGGCCAGCTACTTTAGGATCGCAGCGCTTAAAGAAGACTGCTTCAGTGAGAATGCATGACGAGCTTCTTTCTTACTGCATCAAAAGTTCGGCTACATAGGGTATTTCTCGAACTTAGTTACAAAATGGCGCAATATTTGAGCTAATACTCACACGTCAGAAATTGATGAAACACAAGACTACCAAGACACCTCCCTCGGTAGGGACGATAAGCAATGCCTTTTTGATGTCTGCGTCACCGATTCTTACATATGCAAGAAAGCTATAGAATGTGCAAAGACGGGGGGGGGGGGGTGACGGGATCTAGGCTGTTGCCCAAATCAGAAGAGCGGTCAGACTCTCAATCTGTTTGGCCAGCCGGTCAAACTGTCCGTCGATGCTCCGGACTAGCTGTGCTTGTGAGGTTGACTCGGCGGCAAGATTCTGGCCATCGGGGGTGCCACCGTATGCGGCTTCTTCCATGGTTTGGTTGGACATGGTGTTTAGTGGCAGCGTCGGTGGTTGGGTTGTGTCACGGTCTGAGGCCCTTTGCTTACCTAAGCTTCGCCTACGGATCTACATTGCTACATAGGTACATGGGTACATGGGTACAAGGGTACATTGGTACATTGCTGGGTGATGGGCGGCCCGCCCACCATTATTTTCGTCTGTAAATAGGGGACCTCTCTCCCACTTCCTGTACTTTACTTCTTTCCTTTCTTCCCCAAGAAACCTTCAATAAACAGCCTTTGGATCTGCGATCTTCCCTTTCCCTTGAGCCTTACAGGTTGTAGAAGCTGCAGAGTCAGTGGAGTCCGAACTCGATGGAACTCCAAATCTCATAAGGAATGGTTAAAAATAATAAGAAGGTTGGGATTAGGCTCTACTTTCATGTAGGATAATCTCACTGGCAGCCCCTCCTTCGCAAGCGGTCTCCGATGAAGCCGATGGTTGGTTGACGTCGCCATTGCTGTGAGTCTTGTTGGCATCACTCCACTTTTATCGTTGGCGAAAGGATTGGGCTGTATGCGCAATCCTACATGGGTGCCAACCCGTAACAGGCACAAGGGCTGCGCCTAGAGAAGGATGGAGGCCGGCTCCACTTCGATGGACCCACCCTTTAGAATGGGACTACAAGAACCTTCTTCCCGCCTACTTGCTAGTACAAATTTTTTTTCCTTTCCTTTTCTCTTCGATACCTAACATTTGACCAACTCTTAATCTGCCCATACGAAACATCTGTAGGCCAACCCGTGACACCTACTGTCACGGGTAGCCTGCAAGATGTTCTGTGTAGCAGGTTCGGATAGTCAGAGTGCGTGCATTAAAGAGAAAAGGAGGAGAACCCATCTACCTGCACTCTCTAGATCTGGGAGGCGCTTCATGGAATTCATGTGGGACTCAGACTCACTACATCTTCACACGCAGCCCCAACACCTACACACAGGACATCGACAAGGCGAGACCAACACCCTGGGCAACCCCATCACCCACCACAAGCCGACCACCACCATCGACACACGTCCCGCCCCACAAACGGGCTGTAAGCTCAGCACTAACCCGAGACGAACTGAGGGACTTTCACGAAACGGAAGGAAAACGCCTGCAGACAAACGAATGTCTAGCAGAACTGATCTCATATAACCATGTACAAGTACCGGAACACCGGATACACGCAAGGCAAATGAACCTGTTCTGCGACGCAGCCGAACGTCTAGCAAAAGAATTCCTCGCTCACCCCTCAGAGAGGAAGCTGCTTAACTTCCTTCTGTTGCCCAAGGCGGGATTGGCGTACGGCCTAGACAATAGCGATGGCAAGACACTAGCCGTTGTCCTGAGAGACTTCCCCAGGACGATCCCCGCACCCCCTCCCCCCCTCCCCAACACACGACAGAGAAGCGAGCCCACCAGGACCCAGGATCCGGTCAAACGGGCAGCCAAACTGTTGCGGTAGGCAACTGTCGCTGAAGTCGGGGTTAGGCAACCGTCGTGGAAAGAGGGAGATGGTGATGGAAAACTGTTGCGGCGGTAGGCAACCACCGCTGAAGATTGGGGTTAGGCAACCATCGTGGAAAGAGAGAGATGGTGATGGAAAACCGTTCAGCATAAAGGGAGAGCTACGGACGACTTTCCCATCAGGTAGTTTCTTATTTTCTTCCTTCTTCATCGAACAATAAAGTTTTCATTATCGGCACAACTCAGCATCATTTGCAAGTCCCGTAACACAAACTGATTAGCACAGGGCTCTAATCGAGAGCGTCCCGGGCAATCTGCGAGGATACCTCCCTCGCGTCCTTCGACAAGGACACTGCCCCAGGACTATCAGGATGGACAGTCCCATTGCTGCGAGCGGCCTACGACCGCCCTCCCGTAGCAAAGTTCCTCCTGAACCTGACAAACCTAATCAAGAACGGCACGGCCCCAGGATCCCAGCTGCTCTGCGCCTCCCGGCTGATCGCCCTAAACAAACCAGGCGGAGGAATCCGCCCAATAGCGATCGGCGACCTAATCTATAGGTTGACAACAAAGGCAATCTTGAAGACCCTCTTCCAGCCCGACATGCTGCTCCCAAACCAACTGGGAGTAGGCTCGCCTGGAGGAGTAGAACCCGCGATCTTCCTACTCCAGGAAGCAATCATGGGGAAAAACGCATGTGGTTACTCACACACCACATCGTTGGACTTCACAAACGCCTTCAACTCAATAGATCGGATTGGCATGGCTGGAGCAGTGGCAGAGTTCGCCCCAACGTTCCACAGAGCCGCAAGATGGGCCTACAACGACCCATCAGCGCTAGTGACACCGTCGGGCGACGTCCTAGTGAGCTCCAAAGGTGTCCGACAGGGTGACCCCCTAGGACCCTTCCTCTTCTCTGTCGCCATCAGGTCAACCCTGACCAAAATGATGACTGAGGGACGTCATCTAGGCGACTTTACAACAGTCGCCTACCTAGATGACATATACATCCTGTCAAACTCTACGTCCACTCTCCAGTACGTAGAGGAGACACTCAGGGGATCGCCACTGTCTCTCAACATGGCGCAAAGCAAGACTTACTCGAACGACGAGTTGAGACAATCTGGGCTGAAAGCCCTCGGGACCTGCATCGGACCTACCGACGCCCGGCTCACCTTCCTCCACGAGAAGAAGGAGGGACTGATGCAAACCCAGGGGAAACTCAAACAGCTCCCAACCCAACACGCCGTTCTCTTGCTGAGAAATAGTGTACACCTGCTCCTCCGCCACCTCCAACGATGCCTCGACCCGTCAAGCTTTTCCGAGGTATGGAAGAGCATCGACAACGCTCTTGTCTCGACCCTACGAGACATCAGGGGGGACACCAAACACCACCCCCTGGACAAGGACATCATGGCCCTACCAGTGAGAATGGGCGGCTTTGGGATACCGCTGTTCGAAGAACAGGTTGCCATTCTCTACCAGCTGGCAACCAATCAGGCGAGCACCATTACCCAGGCCATCAGCCCCAGGACCACAGTGACGCCACCGACGCCACTATCCGAACCCCCAGCCACGCAGACCACCCGCCCCAGCGACGCCACCGCCACCCCTCCGATCGCGCGACGTCACACAAGCGCAAGCATCAGCCCGTCTCGAACGGATAGAGGCGGCACTCAACAAGCCAGAAGCCCGTGCGTTGAAAGAGAACGCGACTTACCTAGGCCGTCACTGGCTCTCCGTCATGCCCACTTCCAAACAATTAACTCTTGCGGACAGAGAGACCAAGATTGCCTTGTGTAACCGATTTCTAATCAGCGAACACAACCCGGCTCTCCCGTGCTTGAAGTGCCAGCAGCTTCTTACGATCGGCCATAACGACTCCTGCAGAGGTGCACATCGGACGAAAGATATCTGACCATCTCCGACCTGCCCTACGTGACCATCCGTAGTGCAACCCGTGACACAAACCATTGCTCGACACAACACCATCTGCAGAGCCATCGCCCAGGCAGTCACGTCCGGCGATATAACCTCTGTGGAACCCGAACCTCTTGAACAACGTTCCACAAACCTGCGAGCCGACCTCGCCATCACAACGGATGGCCAGAAAAAAACTGTTGCGAAACGCCATAACCAACATACCTGGGAGCAGGGTCACACGTGACTTCAGCCACAGCTCCACCCACTTGTATTCACCGAGGGCAACGACCTAAGAGACTACTAGAACACTCATGCTCATCTCATCCATAAAAAGGCCGTTGTTAGGGCTGCGCCTGGAGATATAATGGGTCTGAGCCCCACATGTGAATTCCATACAACCCCTCTCAGACCCAGGTAGCGTAGCTAGATAGTTTCTACTCCTTTACCCTCAATGCACGTATTCTGACCATCCGAACCTGCTACAGCCAACATCCTGTAGTCTAAACCGTGACATCTACGTGCATTCCAAAAGGAAAAAAAACCCAACGAACGAAAGAAAAGACCTCGACATTTTGTCGGATACGAACGAAAAAAAAAACCTCGACATTTGTCGACCATGAGCGAACCGAGATCCTTGCCAATCAAAGAAGAACCACTGGAAATGGACCTTATCATTGAGGAGCTCCTGAAGAAGGTGGGAGCCTTAGAGTTGGAACGGTCTCGAAAGACGCTGTTGCCGGTGCACTCTGGTGAACACTCACAAAAGTTACCTTAAGACGATTTATTAATTCTAATCTAAAGAAGAAAGAAGAAAGTCGAAAGGAAAAAAAAGAGAAACCAAAACTCAACCTATGTACGTCCCATCAATACTCATTCCTTTTGTGAGTGTGGATCCAGGGTGGACCAGGCATCACCTGACCAGGGCGCACAGCCCGTAACAACGCCACGTACCATAATGCCAGACGTTAACAAGTTCGACGGGAAAACTTACTCGCGTTTCCGCATGTTCATGGCTGATGTCAAACATAAGCAAGAGTTCGACTGTGAGGCCTTGGGTGGCGAATCGGGTTACATCGCCTACATTTATAGTCGGCTCACCGGCCAAGCACGGGACAGAATTAGCTCGTACATGCAGTCTTATTACTCAGCCGAGCATAAGCAAGAAGCTCTTGAGAGACTCTACGACTTTCTGGAGGAAACATTCGCCGACCCAGCGTCGGAGCAGGAGGCGGCCGAAAGCTTAAGCTCCACGAAAATGAGGGACTATTCTCTTGCTGTCGCTGAATATGTGGCCCAAATAGAACTGCTCTTCTTGGAGGCTAATGGCACACGATGGCCCGACTTGGTGAAGGTCACTCATTTGAAAAGTGGCCTGTCCATCCCAGTCTAGGCACAAATGCAGTCCACGCAGTTCCCGACCAAGTACACCGAATTCAAGAAAGAACTCCTGGCACTGGGTGTCCGGATGAAGGCTCACGACCGAAGGGTCAAGAACCAACCCCGGCCGACTCACAAGTCTCCTCGTGACAAAGAAAAACACCCCCGAGCCCACACTTCGGAAGAAGCTAGCTCCAAAAAAAGGGCAAAGTGGGCTTCGAAAAGCGAAATCAAACGACGACGCGAGGAAGGGCGATGCTACCGCTGTGGGATGTCGAGCCATCTACAGAAAGACTGCCCATGCCAGTCGGCAAGGCCGCCCAAAACCGAAAATTCTGGTGTCAGGAAAGTGCAGTGTAAAGATCTATGGATCTATGTTGGCTCAGGCCCTGCCCTCGCCCAGCTAATGCCGCACTAGTCAACTAGTCAAACAGGTAACCACGCTAAGTGTCTCACCACGCAAACTGGAAACCACGTTAG
>JAZBQP010000461.1:0-13622 GCA_038407015.1 Ceratocystis ficicola | reverse complement strand
GTGACATTAGCTCGCAGTTGGTGTTGGTGGCTGGTTGTGTATTAGTGATGTTGTATGCCGGTGATTAGCCGGTCAACGAGGGTGTTTCTGCAGTTGCCTCTTTCGATTTTTTAAGGTTGAGGCCAGCCATTGCCTAAGCAAATTCTGAGGTACTTTTTTGTTACTGTCCGAGTTCTTCAGATGAAAGTCTGGTAAAAAAAAAAAAAAAAAAAAAGGGAGAAAGAGTGCAGAAGAACAGAATAAGGGGCAGTTGACTAGTGAGTGCACTAGACAAAAAATGCAATTCAGCCCAGGCCAAGTCGTGGCTACTGCATAGGTGAATTCAAAAAAGCATGTGAGCTTGAAGTCCAGCATCAACGACTTAGGCCAGCTAGACCAGGGTACACATACTTTTCCTTCCTTCCTTCCCTTATTTCTTTTTTTTTTCCTGGTGTCTTTGACACCTGCACGCCATTTGAACTTGGATCTCGAGACCTTCAGTGCCAAAGTACACAGTACAAACTCCTCCACCACCTCCAATGCCTATTTGCAATGTACCCTAGACATGCGAAAGCGCCATTATCAACTTTGTTTGTACCACAAAAAAACGAGCACAAGGACACTACGACCTAAAAAGGAAACACCACGCTCTGAAAGGTGGGACCCACTGAAATTTTCTTCTATTGGCCCCACTTTTCTTTGCCCTGCTTGAAAAGAGCAAGTGACTCCACAATAACTATCCGCCAATCATTTAGTTGCTAGGGGATGTGTCTTTCACGATCAATCACTACTACTATGAGCTTTTTCTTATCTTCTATGCCCCCCCTTATACGAATGACAAGTCAACTTCACTGTCGCTCACCTTCTCCTTCTCCCTCTTCTTCTTTTTTGCTATCTTTCTAGCTGTATGCTTCGCGTCGCACACATCCGATAAACAGCCAACCTTCCTCGCTTCCCATCTCGAACTTGATTAATCCCTCCCAGCTTTCCCTGCTCTTATCTGACCTCTCTATTCGTCAATTAACGGACCATCTTTTTCTTTGCTGCATCACTGTCCGCGCATCATCACTCTTCTATCTCCTTTGGTTCTGCATCGCCACTGCGTTATTTGCTCTCCTTTCAATTCTTCTCAATTTAAATCTTCTTCCGTCAGGTTGGCGGCTTTCACTCTGGCAGCCATTACTATCGCCAACTCCCGCCTCGACCCCGGCTTCTGGGTCTACAGCGGAGTGAACAAGAAGCCTCCATAAGGTCGTTCGCTACATTATTGTATCGATCTTGCACAGCACTTTTTTGCGCGCACTTTTTTGCGCGCGCTCTCAACCTGCTCGTTTCACTATGGCTGCTGATTTCTAAGCAATTGTGGTATTTTGTTGCTGTCTTTTCGATCTTGTTAACATCTTTCTTTCAACTCTCGCCAGTAGGCTTTATCTTCCGTTAAAAAACCAGGCTGTATTCCTAGACAGCGGCGGTGTTTCTCCTTTTTGGTAGTCTCAGCTCTCGTCTCAACTCTTTGTCCTGGTATCTTTGCTCCCTTCTTGCCTAGCTAGCCTCAAGAGCTTTGCCTACACTCCTACGCCGCCATGTCCGACCCCGAAGACACCTACGGCAATACGCTCTCTGTTCCTATGTTGGAACTAGACGACCACCGCCGTTTATCCCCTGTTTCGCACCGCCTGAACGAACGCTCTCGTCGAGGGACTTTTGATACTCTATATGGCTCTCGCAATCTTGAGCTCGAGGCTCAGGTCGAGCATCCCGCTAATAATATACACGTTCGCGATTTCACCGAGGAAGCCGTCAGTGACAGTGAGGATGATGGTCTTGCTGGCCGTCTATCTCCCTCTCATCGCAGCCGTCGCATGACCGCTGGCTCATCTCAGACACATTCGCCCCCCAATTCTGTCAAGGCCTTTGCTCAGGCTCGGCGTCGGGAACGTGAAATGTCTTTTTCTGATCCTTCTCGCCCTCGCCATGATGATGACGATCGCCGAAGCCGAGGCAGCTCTGTTGAAACTCGCAGCTATCGTAGCCGGCCCCATACTGTCGACGATCGTGCTAGCATCGCTAGTGTGCAGACTGCAGAGGAAGATGTCTGCTTCCCTGTACAGAACAAGGACCAGCTAAACATCGACTTTGACTACTTGGAGGAATTCATCAACAACCAGCGTCAGGTACAAGAGGCTGCCATGGACAATGAGACTGCTGGCCTTTCGCGTCACAACAGTTCACAGGCGACTGCCGGTGTCTCTTTGCCGAATGACACTGGAATTCATCCCTTGGACTCCTGTGATGGCGACGTTAAGGCTGAGACTGAGGCCGACTCTCCTGATGTTCAAGATGGCAATGCTAGAACCGACAACCGAACTCCTGTACCTCCTCCTATCGATAACACCCGCATTAGCTTCTTCTCCTCTAACTGGGAATCCACTATCCATGCCCCTGAGCTGTGTGATCTGCTCATTCCGGGCGAAGACATTCGTGGTCTATTTTCGATCCCTCCTGAGCAGTCAGATGGTGTATGGTGGCTTAACGTCAACAGTCCTAGCCCTGATGAAATTAACGCCATTTGCAAGGCGTTTGGCGTGCACCCTCTGACTCATGAAGATATCGCCACCCAGGAATCTCGCGAGAAGATTGAGCTGTTCCCCGCCTACTACTTCGTTTGCTTCCGCTCTTTCAACGCAGTGACAGACGAGGAAGGTATCCAGGAATATGAGCCGCTGCATATATATGCTATTGTCTTCCGCGAGGGCACTCTGAGCTTCAGTTTCTCCCCTAATCAACACGCTTCGCATGTCAGACGTCGCATTGCGCTGCTGAAGGACTTTGTCTCTCTCAGCAGTGACTGGATCTGCTATGCCCTTATTGATGATATTGTTGACAGTTTTGCTCCTGTTATTAAACAGCTTGAGCGTGTGGTTGACGGTATTGAAGACTCCGTCTTTATCATTCACGATGAGGATTCAAACGAGTTTCTCAAGTCAGTTGTCACCACTAGGCGGAATGTAACGTCACTAATTCGCCTTCTTGGTGGTAAGGCTGATGTCCTCAGAGGCTTCACGAAGCGCTGCAATGAAAACTACAAGGTCACGCCTCGCATGGACATTGGATTGTACTTGGGTGACATCCAGGACCACGTGGTGACCATGGTTGGCAATCTAACACATTTCGAAAAGATGCTTTCTCGTGTGCATCATTCGTACCTTACCCAGCTTACTGTCAACAGCATCTCGCAGGGAACGGCTACGAATGAGGCTCTAAGCAAGATCACTTTCCTTGCATCTATTCTAGTGCCCCTCAACCTGGTTAGTGGCTTGTTTGGCATGAACGTACAGGTTCCTTGGAGGGACACAGCTAGCTATGGGCCTTTCTTTGGAATCATGGGCTTTATGGTCATCATTTCAATCATTATGGTGTACATTGCTAAACGTCTGCGGTATATTTAGGCTCGGGAAAACACAAGTGTTTGCTTTTTTGTTTACCGTTATGGTTCCATTATTTCATTTATCTTTGTTGCCGTGTGCTTCATGACCAGATGTTGGGGGCCATGCGGCTTTCTGTTGGCCCTTTTGCTCTTTGGTGTTTTTTTTGCCTGTTTCTTTGGTTTGCATGCAGAATTTCCCTTGGTAGATATTTTCAGAAAAATGTGTTGGATGAATAAAAGATTGACTCGTGGAATTAAATTTTTTTGAAGTGTACGTCTCATCCTACACTCGTCCTCATGAAGCAAATGTCCAGCGTGTAAATTCCTGCGAATAATGCTGCTGACTCAGCAAAACTGCATTAGACTACCTCGCGAAATTTTTGAAGCATGTATTCTCACCACCCGCTTTTATCACCAGCTTAGCACCCGAGCCATTCTTCTTTCAACACATCACACTTTCTTTTTCTTCTTCCTTTCTTTCTTTTACGTGGAAGCTCCTCTGTCACAATGGCTGCTAAAATCGATAATGCCGACCTGTCGAAGCTGAACGACAAGGACAAGGAGGAGCTCCGTCATTTCCTTGAGGGTGAGAGCCAGCGCTCGCACATTCAGACCAGTAAGTATGCACTTGCTTCTTATGTAGCAGTGCTTGTACCTCTTTCACTGCTTTGCATAGATATCTACAATGCCAAGAAAGACGATCTACAACAATGTCAAGTCTCAACAGGCCGCTAACACACTGTATAGCCACTCACACCCTGACCGAGATGTGCTGGAAGAAGTGTATCAGCGGCCCCATCAAGAGCCAGAGTCTTGACCGCGCCGAGGAGACGTGCATGACCAACTGTGTCCAGCGCTTCCTTGACATCAACTTCCTTACGATGAAGCATCTGGAGAGCATGCGCAAGTAAACCACATCCAGCTTCTACCGTTTGTTTAGTCAGCCGCAGCATTTCGTTTCTATCGCAGAAAAGGCGGTGTTAGGCTCTCCTTTTGCACAACCATAGGCATATTGACGACAAGGCTGAACCAGCGCAGCTACCAATGCTTCGCTTCAGTGTACGACTTGGGACTTGACATGAAAAAAACGAAAATCTCTTTAAAGATAGACCAGCAGAGATATCAGGAACCCAAAAGCCAGAGACAGCAGTTTTCAAGCCGTGTAATTATTTTTGTACCAACAATATACCACTCCATTACTTCTAGACACAATAGCAACATCAAGGATACAAATTGGCAAGAGGCTACACCCTACAATGGCTTTGGGAAGGAGGGAAGGGGTTTCTAATTTGTAGGTCAATCACAGAATACGAAACATGAAAATGACCAAATGAAATAAGAAAAGCCCAAACTCCCATTGCCCAGTTACTCATACAAAAAGAGTATGAGCGTTCTATGAATAAAACAAGTTGCTTCAGAACGCCTTATATTTTTGATTCCGTAGTCATGACCCGTATGAAAAGAAGTCCCAGTTCCAAGAACAAAAGATTTATCTGTTTTTTTTTGTATTGCCATGTTTTCCACATTCACCCCTAGTTTTAACTAGCCACCGCTTTAAACGAGGGCCAGCTTAGTGGCGGCAATGTCAAGAGCATCGACATCGGGAGTCAGGCGGGCGTAGGCCTTCTTGGAGCCATCGGGGCTATTAGGTGCAAGTTAGAATGAGTCCTTGGAGCACCATGGTAGGCAGAGATGTTTGAAACTTACCGAATCAGGGTGTTGATCTTGACGGTGTCGATGTCGTACAGCTTCTTCAGGGCCTGCTTGATCTGGGCCTTGTTGGCCTTGATGTCGACGATGAAGACCAGAGTGTTGTTCTCCTCGATCTTCTTCATGGCAGACTCAGTGTTCAGGGGGTGAACAACAATCTTGTGCTCATCCAGACGGACATCGTGAGGGATCGACTTGCGAGGGTACTTGGGGGCGCGAGACACCTCCAGGGTCTTGGGGCGGTGGAAGATGGTGCTGTGGCGGACCTTCTTGACCTTGTGCGAGTTAACCTGTAGGGTAGTCAGTATCCGTTGTTGCTGGCAAAGGTAGTGTTAGACAATTCTGGTGACTTACACCCTTAAGGGCGGCCTTGGCGGCGGCCTTAGCCTGCTTGGTGCCCTTGGCAGCTGTATTCAGAAAAAAAAGCATCAGCAATCGCCCTTTTTATCGACAAAGAACTCGCAAAGTCTGCTGCTGCATGATGCTTTGGGAGGCTGCGTCTAGCAAGTGAGTGAGTCCTAACCACTCATCATCACTGCTCTCCTTGAAGCCATGTCCACCCAGACATATAGTGATCATTTCAGATTCGGCATATATCAGTCGGTATAGCTTCGTGGAGTTCGACGGGGAGTTTTGTTGCAATTTGTGTAGATGTCGAGAGGTCGACAGCACTTGTCGAGTCATCACGTACCCTTCTTGGAATCCTTGGGGGCCATTGTGTCGATGTCGTTTGTCGTCGTTGGCAAAACTGGTTGGTTGGGAAAGGATCGATAACAAAAGTTTCAAAAAGATTTCCATCAAAGTAATATTGACATTGCACCACACAAATTCCGTCAGTTTTCGCACAAGTTTAGTGGGTATCCAAGTGGGGCATTTTTTTAGGGCTCCATCATTTGACAGCAGTGGCGTCTAGTCACGTGTAGATATGAGAGGCTGAAGAAATGATATCAAGAGTTAATCTTATCGATAACAAAGGCCCAGTAAAAAGTTCCATCACCATGTACAACGATCCGTGAAGTCGCTTGTACGAGTAATAAAGCGGTAGATTCGCCGTATCAACTTGGTTATTAGGTCCTTCGTCACATAAGCTTCAGTTTTCTCATCATTCCACATATGCCATGGCCAAATCCAAAAAGGTTCGGCTCAGCGCCGGCCGGCCGCCAGTCCTCAAACCGCTCACTGCCTCCATTACACGAAAGGCATCAAGAACAGTCATCAACAGACATCACCAACTTGAGAAAGCGCGGGCTCTAGCCGCAAAACAGGGCGATAAAGCTAAAGCAGCTGAAATTTCAGCTGAAATTGAAGCTCTAGGTGGCTTGGACCAATACCAAAAAGCCAGCTTACAGGGCCAGAGAAAAGACCGGGGCGGTGATTCATCGGTGGTTCTTCTAGAATGGCTTGGCTTGAATAAGAAAGCGACCAAACTACAAGAAACCTCACAGCTTCGCATGCTTGAGGTTGGGGCATTGAGCACCAAAAATTCATGCTCATTAAGCGGGTGTTTTGACATGGTGTGTATTGACTTGAACAGCCAAGAGCCGGGAATCAAGCAGCAAGATTTCATGGAACGGCCACTCCCAAGTTCAAATGCCGACCGCTTCGATGTACTCTCGCTTAGTCTCGTCGTCAATTTTGTTCCCGATGCTGCAGTTCGAGGTGACATGCTAAGACGAGTACTATCGTTTCTACGTCAGCCATCTATCGACTATGAAGCATCACTCAAAGGCATGTTGCCAGCTCTCTTTCTTGTTCTACCTCGCAGTTGTGTTGATAACTCACGGTATTTTACCAGTGAGCGCTTAGCCGAGATCATGACATCCCTCGGGTTCTCTATGCTTCGCGAGAAGAAAACAAACAAGCTTATCTATCAGCTCTGGCGGCGAACTTCTCTCGCTTCTTGCCCCAACGCTGTCTTTTTGAAGCAAGAGCTGAATCCCGGCGTAACCCGAAACAACTTCTCTATTGTTCTCAACAAGCCTATTGTCCTGAACAAGCCCCAGAACACATGACTGCCTCGTTCTGTACTCTATCTGTCTTGTACACTTGTTTTGTCGCCCTCCACCTGTTCGCATATTTCGCTTTCTTTTTCTTTGGTATACCCTAATGGTGGCGTTAGGCTAGTCGTCCTAAACAACACCCCCCTCTTTTTTCCACATATCATCAATACAGAGGTTCACTTACTATTCATTGTTTCAGTCCAGCGCTTCAACTAAATAGCCGCCGGGCCCCCTTCGAGGGCGCCTCATTAATTCCAAGTCGCCAGTGCAATACTCTGTTTTAGTGTGGGAGATTACATCAAGTCAACAGCCACACAGACTTTCAAGCTCTCAGTAGGGTAGCACAAGCCTATGGGTATCTCATGCTCTTGAGGTCAAGTGCCATTGCATGAAAGGGCCTCTACTATCTGGCTCTCTAAAATAGCTCTTCAGATTAGAAGCACTCTAAGCTCCCATATAAGCTGAGCCCAAGAATCACCAGTGGCAAGCCTAACGTATCACTCCGGGATGGGCCTTCTCCGGTGTACAATGCACGGCACATGGACAGCTACAGGTACTTCATGCAGTGCGTTGGTAAGCCAGCGTTATATGGCTGGCTGCACTACACAGCATGGGGTAAGTTGGAGATTCCTGCAGTTACTCTCTCTCTCTCTCTCTCTCTCTTATCAGTAATGTGTATGAAAGCAAAATGCACGTTTGCGTAGGTCTATATTGCGCGTTTACTTAATCTGCAGCGACGTGGCACACATAACTTTTTCTTCCAATCAGACCAAAGCTTGAGATCTAATTTACATGGCAACATTGGTAGGGAATCGGTGGCTGGATCCCGTTGGTAACTATAACCGCCAATAGCCAAGGTCCCGTTAGAGCATGAGCATTTATCTATCTTAGCTCCTAGCTTTTTCCAGCCAGCGTCCGTGGGTAGAAAGATGCAAGTTCACCGTGCTATTCGTGTTGGCAATCAGTCCTAAGAACGCCTAGACATTCCCTAGGCCTAACTCCGACTCCGGACTACATAAGGAAGATAGCTACGCACAACTGTACAAACATACCATCAGGAAGCGGGCGTCTCCCTGTAGCCTAGGCCCCCACCTAAGGAAGCCTTGTGTTAATCACAAGAAACCCGTAGTTATACACGAGTGCATGTGTACGTGCATGCACACACGTACATACACACGTACACATGGTTTTAGGTTGCATCATTCTTTGGGGTTTCACTGCGCTTTCCATCAGGCTCCAACTTTCATGGCAAAGAAAAATGAAATGGAGGATTTTTAACAGGCCATGTGATATCCAACCAAGCCCCGTACTTTCATTATACATCTGGTTCAGAGTAATGTTGTACCAGCATGGGAAAGAAACGTAAGCCACATCACGCTATGTCGATGGCAGAAATATGGTTGACAGCTGATAGTAAGTATCTCACCACATTTGCATGCAAGTACATGGGAAAATGTACCCAGGATTGTCTTGTAGGTGGCATGTTTTTCTTCCTAAGTCAACCAAGTTCCAAGCTAAGCCGTCTATAGACAAAGACACAACACAACACCAGGATAAGCTCACATGCTTGATGAAAAAAAATCTGGGGGGGGGGGGGGGAAACAGAAATCGGAAACTCAAGTTGACGTGCCACGAACAAGTATGAAGGCGATGACTCAAACGGGCGTCCCTAAGCGCTCTCTATCCTCAAGTCTCAGTAGGGTTGATGCTGGAAAAGTCAATAATGGCCTCAGCTGACAGAGCATTTTCCACGGGCAAAGGCAGGTTTCCCGGGCGTATAACAGGTAAGCTCTGCATGCCAGCAGCACGCGCAGCCTCAACCTCCTTCAGATTATCACTGAGGAATAGCCACTCAGCAGGAGCAGCCTCGGACGAGTATTTTGCCGCAATCTTTTCGTAGCTTGATTGCTCGTTTTTCAGCCCAGCATTGACGGTGTCAAACCAGTCGCTGATTTTGTCCGTTAAATCGGCCGGGGTAGCATTTGTGTGGCCAAAGAACAGCTTCTGGGCCGGGACAGAGCCCGAGGAATAAATCATGACACGGAGGCCGCTGGCTTTCCAACGCACAATGGCATCGGCAACATCGGGAAACAGCGGAGCTGCAAACTCTCCTTTCTGGTAGCCCTCCTTCCAGAGGTGGCCCTGGAGACTCTTGAGATAGCCGACCTTGACATCACGGGCAATCAAGTCAGCGGCATGGGCCGAGAAGGCTTGCTTTGACTGCTGGTACTCGGGAGGGAAAGCAATTTTGTACGGTTGAAACGCTTCAGTGTCCCAAAGTGAGTCCAGGTCTTTGGTAAGAGCGTCCAGAGCGTAGGGGAACTGCCACACATGTTAGACGACGATTAGGCTTTGGTCTGCCAGGGAGATGGGCCTTGGTTGGGTTGAGTACATAACAAGCGGTGAGCTTTGCATGATCGGCTAGCGATTATGTGCAACTCATTGCAAACATGGCTCCTCCAGTCCAGCCAGATATCATGCTGATGAAAGGTAAGACCCAAGCCCAGAGATTAATGCTCACCAAAACATCTTTGACGAATGAAATCGGACAGACGGTTCCCTCTGGCTGACGTTAGACGGATTCGTTCACTTCCAGGCGTGCGATGCTAGATACAGTCTCGCATGTCGCCATCACCCATGCGTGTTTTTGGTTGGTGAGAAGACAGCGCCAGCGAGTTGCAGCTGTGGCTACGATGGCAATGGCTCTAGGCAGAAGGAAGAAGGGCTGGTCATACCAATGTCCAAAAGAACAACCTTGACAGGCGAAACGGCAGCAGCGGACATTTTGAAAAGCTTCCACGGCGTGAAGTTCCGGCTTCAAGAGAATCGACAAGCCAGGGCGAGTTTTAGCGCTCGGCTTTCGGAGTCCAAAAGCCTCCAGCATGCAACAAGCAGAGAGAGAAGATTTCCTTGCCGTGTGCGGGGCTCAGCTAGCGCATTAGGGTTACACGTATCATCAATCTAGCCTTTTGGCCTCGTGCTATCCAGCATTCCCGCTCCATTCCGTCCGTCAAACAAAGCCATACGACAAATGAGTACAGCAGCCGCCTTGAAGACTTGATCGGACGAAAACAGTGGAAGGGCGAGATTCAAAGCAACCTTTCAAGCCAAGTGCAGTGTAAAACATTGCAGCGAAATGCAGAAAAAAGGCGGTGAGACAGTTTAGTAGTTATTCCTGTGTGTCTCATGTGCTTTGGCCTGAAATTGGGCGATTGGGGTTTGCAGACCATGCCTACTGCAAAGGAGCCCTAATATCTAATGCCCTGTGCTAAGCGTATACAGTGCCACCCGCCGCCCGTCCACGTACACGTACACACGGTTTCGCAGTGTTATGGGGGACCCAATCAAAATCAGCGAAGCCTAGACGTCTTACAAGAGTAAGACTAGAGGGCGTGTATCAAGCATTAGTGGGCGGTTACTTTCAATGCTATGCTATAATACAATGGCTAGTACGCAGAATACAGGCGAATGTCGCGGAAGCAAAGCTGCTCACAAGCCCCATTCCATTGTGTCTGTAAGCAGCTATAGTGGGCGGGAACCCTGAGGACCACCGCCCGATTGTATCAGCGACTTCCATCCGTTCCATGCCCATAAAAATGCGGCAGTGCCTGCCATGAGAATCAGGAGAATCAGGAGAATCAAATACCCTTTAATCAGTGCATAACATGATGTAAAATTGCGAGACAAAGACAGTGAACGCAGATCGATCAACCTCGCTATTTCCAAAAAGCTATGTCGGCCCCGACGTGATTACTAGCTGAAACGAACTCACTCATGCTTCCCAGCGTCGATTACGCCAGCTTCCCAACAGCAAGCGAGTGAGTGTGCTTACAGGTAGATTCCAGCGCGCTCAAGTACTCAAGTATATGGTACATTGTACCCTTGGATGACACTTGAGCCGATGATCTGTTGGAGAAGGGCCTTTAGGAAGCTTGGAGACCAAGACTAGGAGCTGTGTTGGGCTTTAATCATTGGATTCTCTCCCTGAGACCAGCTGGTTTGACAAAAGCACCTTTCCTTGTCCTGGTTGCTTGTTTTGGTCAAAGATAAATCCATGCCTGTTAGATCAATGCACAGGAAGAGTTGCAATGGATGTTGCAATGGATGGGACACCAATCGCAGCGAAACAAGACGTACAATGCAGAGAGCAAGAGGCGGTGAAAGGGAAATAAAAAAAGAAAGTCTTCTGGCATAAAGCACGCAAGAAAAGATAAAAAAAAAAAAAAAAGAAAAAGAAAAAAAAGAAGGGAAAACCGGCAGCCTAGGCGCGAACTAGTAGCCATGCCAACATGATAAGAAAACACAGGACAAAGGAGCAGAGAGGGAAGATGTGCAAGGTGTAGCCAAAGGTACTTGCTTAGTTGCCCCTACTCCTACAGAACAACAAAGCATTCCGTGTGCTCAAAAGATGGTAGTTATGGCTGGCCGCGACTAGCCTCGCAGTGTCTTAAGAGCCCCTTTTACTCTGCATATGTGTCAGAATTAAAAGGCAATGGTTGGCGTGAGAGTGGTGATTCGGGCTCCGTTCAAGACCGATAAAAGTCGAGACAATGTGTGAGCTTACGAAGCCGGAAATGGTAGCCGTCCACGACGATATTACGCCGTGATATCCTGGCAGCCGGGACTTCCCCCTTCTACTCCTCACCCTCTGTACATCTATGGTTCAGTAGCTAGGAAAGAGCCCCATTGACGGACGGTCTAGGCCCCAGACGATGGCGCGTGTTGAGAGTAGCCAGCAATCGATGTGTGATGGGATAGGGCTTCCTTCGCCTCCTCTCGCTAAGCTTATCTGGGCTGTGCTGTGGTGTGCTGTGCACTGCACGATGATACATACAAGTATACAAAGGTACAAGTATACAAAGATACAAAGGTACAAGGTACGAAGATACAAAGATACAAAGATACAAAGCCGTGCTAGCAGACTGGGTAAAAGCACATGTTCGCAAAGTACATAGACTACATCTTTAATCCCACACATGATCAGCCGAGCACGCAAAAAGAAGCCATTACCACTGCGATAAAGCAGCTAGCGCTTGAAAAGGAACCACAAGACAGCTCAATTTTCAGCTCCCGATAACAGCCTCCTCTGCAAACTTGGGCCCTTGCTGGCTCCAACAGGCGACCATGTGGCCAAGGAGGAGACGAGTGAAAAGGCTCAGTGGGCTGGCGAGTTCTTGTCATGTCCGACTGGAAGCCGGCCTCAAGCCGGCATAAGAGAGCCTGACCTAGCCTCAGAAAGCGGAGGCGGCGGCTACCAAAGACGTCCGGCCCATATCTAGGGGAGCTAGTGGTCAACAAAGCAAGTGGGCCTCTGCCTCTGGCCCTTTTACCTCCATCTGGGCCTTTCCAGCAAACGCCAGGCCACCACTCACTACTACCAATCCCTTGCCTGCAGAAAGACGCCAAGTACAACGCGTTCTGCAGTTCTAGCATCTACGTGTACACAGTGCCACATCCCATGTGTGCATGGGCATGGGCCTGACCTGCACGTCGCTGTACTGTATACATCACATGACGCCCGCGCAGCATAGCCATTATTTACTTTCATTCCTACCAAAAAGCCCACAAGTCTTCGAGGGTCGTGACCATGACTTCATTTACTAAAAACTGACATCATATCCTCGCCAGAATCACATTACGGGCACTGAGAAGAAAAGGAATAGAGAGGCAGGCAGGTGTATTTCGTTTCCCCCCTGTTTCCTCCAAAACGCGGGTTTCTCTCGGCCGGCGAACACTTCCCCTGGGTCGTGACTCCAGTCAAGGGATCAAGGGTCAATTGTCGCTGTCGTTTTTCATAGGTCTTCATCCAAAGAAAGATGTCACGCACACAGTATGGGCTTCGGCAACGCCTATTGCAGGCCCATTACGTAGCTGCGACCAGAGGACCAAGCAAGGGTCACAGTTGGCAAACATTCTTGATTTCGGTAGATTAGAACACGGGGAAGGATTTGCAGGCTACTGCGTCAAGGAGGCGGATGGGGACAGGACACAGACAGAAGCACATAGAAAGATGCCAGCAGTTCAGCAAAAGGTGGCTTTTAAACTTTGGTTCAATGTGACTCTTTGATTTCCACGTTACCTTAACATCTAGCCATTTCTAGTAAAGATGAGTCGGCATGTTGTAAGGGGCCGCGTGAGAAATGAGAGGTAGGGTTTCAGATGCAAAGGGAAAAAAAGCAGCAGAGACCGAGTGCTTCCTGTGCCTGGCGGTATGTGGTAGCACTTGTCCTGGTGGTGGCAAGTGTTTGGAGACTCCCTAGAGCAAGTTACTCCTCAGTCACTTGTCAAACGCCTACCTCAATGCTATACCGGGGAACACAAGCCTTGTCTCAGAAGAATGGGAGGAATGTCTTGCGCAAGAAAGGAAGTAGATCTCAGTCTAGTTTGTGTTTTGGTTGATGGCCCTCTCAGCACCAGCAAGTTTGGATGTTGAGTGGTTTTTTTTTTTTTTTTTTTTTTTTTTTTTTTTTTTTTTTACTTCTTTTTCTGTTTGGCTTTTTTTTTTT
>JAZBQP010000460.1:0-13669 GCA_038407015.1 Ceratocystis ficicola | reverse complement strand
GGTGGTGGGGGGAGGGGAGGGTGGGGGGGGTGGGGGGGGGGGGGGTTAGACGAGATAACATATCAGATAATCAAGCACACCACCACCCAATACACCGTCATGAATACATGTGTTACAATTGCAAGCGAGGAACAAGAATAAAGCCATAGATATTAGGCGAGCACAACACAGAATCAAGAGAAGCAAATAACTGAAAAAAAATAACAGGCGAGGCCGCAGCCATCGTGAGCAATTGAACGACTATCTGGGTATCCAAGCAAAGAGGCAAAAGAAAATGAAAACGATCTCTAGGAGCAAGTAAGAACTCGTCCATCGTGCGAAACACACCCGAAGCGCAAGAAAGCCGCCAAACTATAAGACATTAAGAATAGGGAAGATAACAGGAAAACCTCACAAGGTTTTTGTTCATGCATGCATGTGTGGGTAGGAGAGACTAGACAGGGCAAAACAGCAGGAAAAAGGAAAGGAATCAAGAACTATCTCTGCTCAAGGCTAGAGATTACCAGTGAAACAGATGAACTTTTAGGCATCATAGAAATAAAAAAAAAAGGAAATTCAAAGATGAGACTGACTAGACAGAGAATGCCTCAGAGGAATGGCACCCAGTTACGCCACCATGACGATCCTTCCCCATTCTGATGCTGGTGTTGGCTCTGGTTATCATGATGGCGGTGGTTTTGCTGATTTAACCACTCCCTCTGCCGTAGTTCATCCGCTTTGACCAGGGCAAACACACGTTTGGCGACGTCCCGCACGTCCCAGCCAGGTACATCACTCATGAACGCATCAATGGCATCAGCATGCTCCTGCATGATTCGCATGCTCTCGCCAGCTCCCGAGACCGTCTCGCCAACAAGCCGAGCCTGCTCGGACGGCCGGACATAGCGTGCATTGAAGTAAAACAGCCGCGTTCGCCGTATGCGCACAAGATACTTGAGGTGTCGCCAGTGGTCGTTAGTCCACGTGCGTCGCGAGAGATGCATTCGTCGTGGAAGCACAATTGTAGGTGCCGAACTGGCGTTGGAAGCGGCAGAGGGAGAACTAGATAGATCAGAGGGTGGTGCTTGGGGCTCAAGGTAGTGGTAAGATGCAGTAGCTGCACGCTGGCGTTCGGCAAGCGTCTGTTTGGGAGTGAAGAGATCGGCAAGACGACTAGTCCGATGAGCGTGCTTGCCTTGCTCAGCACCAGGCGTGTCCATGGCTTCTCTATCGTCAGGCCGAGGCTGATTTTCACGGGCCTCTTCTTCTTCAGACTCCATATCTTCATCTTCGTCGTCATCGTTGTCGTCGTTGTCGTCCTCATACTCATAGTCAGGGTCGGTGTCTTCTCCAACATCCATTTCAATGGGCTGGTGCACAAAGCCACTGGCTGGTGGAGCAAGAGTGACAGGAGGCACAATTCCCACTCGGGGACGGAGTTTTGGAGAGGGCTCCGACATTCCCGAAACTACAGAAAGCTCTCGCTCACGCCGTGCGCCCTCCAAAGCCTGGCGTTCGAAATTAGCCAACGCCTCAGCCTCGCGCTGTTCCTCCTCAAGGCGGTTCTGTTCATCTACGGCAAGACTTCGCTGTCGTTGTAGACGCTGGCGCTGTTGCTCTAAGGGACTTAGCGTGCTGCTTGTGAACTCAACTACACGACCAGGAGTGCGACCCTTTAGCGGTGACCGCATACAGGATTTAGGGGGAGACAAGGCACGATGGTGAGGGAAGCCAGGACGGGGCAAGGGACGCATCTCCTTTGGCGACTCTTCCATAACCTTAGAGGTTTCTTCTCGCCATCGCGAAATGTCGTTGCAGGAGAGCTGCATTTGCGGCGGCGTATGGGCATTTTGGGGCGTGGTCACAGCTAATCGTCTGGCAGGAGTCATTGGCTCATCTTGTGGCTCTTGTGGGTCAGATTGGCTGCTGTTCTGGTCTTCAGCATTATCATCTTCATCCATGGATGCAATAGCAGCATCACTATGTATGTTTCCATTGTCATCATCTCCTTCAGCTAGCTGAGCATCAGCGATATCAACGACAGAATGGTCAGGCTCAACCTCATCGTCCGTAGCCTCGTGATCTTCCTCCTCTTCATCATCGTTGAGGTGACTCTGATCAATAGTGTGTGCCATGCTGTGGTCAAAGAAAGTGTCTTCAGGCTCGTCATCAGCTTCAGCAGCAATGGGAGATGAAGAACGAGAAACTTCAACAACACGACTAGGAGGTTGAGACTGAGAATGTGGCTGGTAGCGGTGAATGTTGCGAGTTCTAGTTCCGGGCTGCCTTGGAGGCAGAGAGGGAAACATAGAGCTAGTGGGCAGAACAGAGCCAGTAGACTCGCGACTATCGCCATACATGACGTTGTTGCTATCAGCTTCGTCCTGCATATCTATAGTAGCAGTAGTGCCAGGATAAAATCTGCGCGAAGCGGCAGCAGCCACAGCAGTTGCAGCCTTGCGTGCAGACTGAAAAGGGAGAGAAAGGGGAGAAGAAAAGAACGTGCTTAGGTCAATGCGGCCAGAGCCAGGGCCAGAGCCAGCACCGGGGCCAGGATTAAGGGCAGAACGCTGCTCATTTCCATCTTTGGAGAGAATGGCAGGGGTTGCTGGAGAACTAGTACCCATTTGTAGACTCTGCTTTTGTTGCTGTCCAGCCTTAGCCGCTGCCTCCCTTTGCGCTTGCTCAAGCTTGCGCTGGAAAAACGCAGTCTTGCTACTAACCTCGGGGCTCTCGCCTGACCCATTCTGGCTCACAATGCCACGGTGCCGTCCAATCATGGGTCGGAATCGTGACGAGCCCTGGTATTTGCTAGCATCTGATCCCTGCATATGCATCCTAGCCCCATTTTGGCGAGGAGCAGTAACAGTGGTAGCCTTGTTAATAGAAGCAAGCCTGGGCTGGGGGAGAATAGAGTCAGCCTTGGGCTGGATCTCGTCGTTTTTCTTGCTCTTCTTGTTGAGCGGCAACTGTAGGAAGTCAACCTCCTTGTTTTCAACATCAGGGAGTGTCCGCTTGTTGGCCCCTTTTTGGGCTGTTGGAGTGTAGGTCTCGGTAGAATTGCCGGCTAGCGAACGATCAGCTTCAATAGCCCACAGGTCGTCATCGTCATCTTCATCTCCCTTCCTTTCACTGTTGGAGGCAGTCTTAACATGCAGCATATTTTCCTTGCGCAATGCTTGGCTGTCAGGTCTAGGAGGCGCAGTATTTTGCTGCACTGATCGGCTGGGGTCTGTCGTCCACGACACATCAGCAATATGCTCCTCCTCAGCCGCAAGAACCGGGACCACGGGTGCCGTAGCGGCTGTAGACTCCCCTAATGGAGAAAGAGAGGCCGCATGATGTACCCGCCCGGGACGACGGAACGAAGTAGTAGGTTGAGTAGCGGGAACGGTCTTGAATATGCTGTCTTCCTGCTCATATGTCACGGGGCTGGTTGGCTCTGGAATGCTGGGAAGGCTATCTGGGGGCACTGAGCTGCGGGTCGGGCCACCAAACAATGGGGGGGGATTCGGGGCAGGAACTTCCAATGTGTGGTTGTTGCTAGACTTGCGACTTGCCAACGGAGAGGAGTCGCCCCCCCTGAACGGAGATCCTAGGCCGTTCTGGTTCATAGGCGATGACTTTTCGCTTGTGACAGTCTGCAGAGCCCAGCCAGCCCGAACAGCGGAGGACAAAAGCGGGCGCTCAATAGGCTGCACAGTAGGCGGCGCAGGAGAAGAAGGGGCTGCAATAGCCCCAATGTTCTTATCCATCGTAGGGACAGTTGAGATAGAAATACGCGGGGGCGCACCGTAGGGCTATAAGAGGAGTTAGTGCTATGCATATCCGGAAATGTACGAATTCCCATGTTTACTCACCAATGACTGTGGCTGTTGTCCTGTGTCCCCTCTATTGGCTTGATCTGGACTTGGTCCACTTACCTCACGCGTATCAACGCCCGTAGTCTGTATTTCATTGCTGCCTCGTGTTTCTGGAGTAACTACAGAGCCCAAGCTTTTAGTCTGATTATTCTCAGCTGGGGTACTCGTGACCTTGGATGATTCTAGGGGGCTCCTTTGTGTTTCGCCATCAGAACCCAAGTCAATGACGTCATGTCGCCGGACAGTATCAGGAGTTGTTGATTCTTCCTGAGAGAGATGATCATAGTCCCCGGGCTTGGGCGCCATTGTAGCCAGAAAAGACTCTGATGGTTGGGTGAACGAGTCCTCATACTCCGGCTGCTGTAAATGCAGCGATTGGCGGGGCTTTCGACGTGCACCCGAGGATAGGAGTGTACCGAGACTCTTGGCCTTGTCTACGATCTTGCCAGCAGGGGTCTGTTCGACCTTGAGGGCTTCACGTGTCAGGAGTTGTTGGCTCAGAGAGGGCGGCTTGCGTTGACGAGGCGTCAAAGTCCGTCCTAGCATTGGACTAGTACTATTGTGTGCAGCTGCAGCATTCTTGGTGGCTGATCGAAGTAGAGGTGAATTTCCAAATCGGATCAAGGGGGAAGACAGACGGGGAAGATCTTGCACACGATTCTCCTCTTCGGGCTCCTCAGCTACAGTTTCTAGATGCATGGGGGTAGCCACAGAAGAGTTGAGCTGGCTGTTCTCACCGTTTTCACGATCGCGCCGAAGAGACTCTAATGTTCGATTAATCGCCAGATTCGTAGTGTCGCCAAATTCGTTGCGAGGCACAAGTGGCAAGCTAGTGTCGATATGTAGAGAGTCTGGGAATATCATGCTAAAGTCCTCGTCATGGCGCATGTGGGAGCTAGCAGACATGGCCTCAGACATTGGCTCAGAAGGGGCTTCAGACTCAATCCTCAGGGGGGCAAGCCGTGATGAACCAGGCATAAGAGAAAGTTCTGCTGGGTTGTGATTATGGTGAGCCTGAGAAGGAGAGGTGGAAGGAGAGTTGCGGTAGTTTGGAAGCGATTTCGGGCCATTTTGAATGTATTCAAGATTTGTCTCGGGTTCGTGGCGGTTGCGATTATCTTGCTTTTGCTGTGTGGAGTGTTCATCATGATTTTGTTGGCTTTGGCCAGTATCCTCCTGCTCCTGCTGATCACGGAGAAGTTCAGTATTTGGGGTTGCCAACTCTTCGTAGGCTTTCGCCTCTGATGTGCCTCGGGTGCCATGTGCTGTATGATCATTGGTGTACAGTTCCGTCTGTTGTTCGGTCTCCACGCTAGGCACGATACTGGCAGGCTGCGAAGGCCTGTTCGCAGTCTCAGCATCTCTGGAAGCAGAGCGGAATCTCGTCTCGTCGTCGGAGAGGTTGTCAAGCCAAAGATCACCATCGTTATCAGGAGCTGCCCCAGCAGCTGCCTGTTCATTTTTTTGCACAAAGGACGTCTCAGGAATGGTTGGCATTGTAGAGAGGTTCAGGCTCTCGTTGCGATGTGCTGATGGGGATACAGAGCGATCTGGAGTAGAATCTAGGAACAAATCGGCAAATGATTCTGTTGCGTGTACACCATTAGAGCTACTGTTCGTTGGCCCGAGACGTGCTGGAGTTGGTCGTCTTGGTGTGAACCGGCGCTTGGTAGCAGGAGTGTCGAGGTAGTCTTCGCCATTGCTGCGGCTCCGCTTAAATTCCCGGCGAGATATCTGTGGCGTATCAGCTATCGGTATGGTTGTGGTCACCACGTTGACAGTAGTTGTAGGCTCGTCACTGGTGGCACTAGCGCCTGAATCAGCCGGCGTAGGCTGTGATGGGACATCGGGCCGAGATTTTGTGGCGAGGACTGGGAACAGCAGAACATCATCAAGATCAAAGCCATCATGTATGTCTGGTACTGAAGGCTCTTTTGCTGGTGTGTTTCGAGTACGTGTAGAGCGGCGAGCAGTCGTGGGCTTTGGCTTGGATATTTCCTTGGGCACCGCTGGAACGGGAGTCTCGCCGAGGTCCAAGGCACTATCAGGAGTCGTACTGGCGAGATCGGATATCATGACGCTGTTGCTCATCAAGCTCTTCGTTTTTCGTGTGCTTCTGCGCATTGGTGTGGCGCTCTCTTGGTGGCCGGGGGTGGCGCTGCGGTGATGGGCTGTTTGTGTTCTTCTTGGCGTATCTGTAGGGGTGGCACCAGGTGTTTCCCGTCTGCTAGCGTTGCTAGAGGCTCTAGGACGACGCGGAGTGCCGGCAATGCGAGTTGAAACTTCGCCTTCGCCCTTGAGGGGCACTCGCCTCGTCGAGCGAGCCAAAGGAGCGGCCATTCTCAAGGGGGAGGCCTGTGAAGGCGGTGTGGATGAAGCAAAGAGACGGCGGTGCAGACCGCTAGCAGAAAAGCCAAAATCACCTGCTTCAACAGTGACAAGTAGGCGCTGGGGCGAAATGTCGCGACCGACCTCCAGCTCAAAGGTTTGTTTTCGGGGCGATGGCGCTGTTGCACTGTCGCGCACACTGCGTTTAGCGATGGTCCTGGTTCTTGGTGTCACTCTAGAAGTGGATAGCCTCGTTCGCACGGCTGTCGATTGGGATGTTGGCGATTGGGACCGTGCCAAATTTCTAGCAGGGTCGGCAGTGGTGGTGTTTTTGCGATTACTGCGAAAGGCGCGTCGCGCTGGCGTCGTGGATTGTGGATAATCGGATTCAGAATTAAGCGGATCGGGAGAGGACAGGCGGTCGCTTTGGTGATCATCAGCAACGGCCATTTCTGAGGAGATAAAAATAGAAAACCCCCCAAAAGGAAACAGAGCGGATCTAGTTTTTTTAAAGCCTGAAAAAGGAGGCAGCCTTTGCAAATTTTTCTATTCTTTGACCGACCCAAATGAAGCAATGACGAAATTTAAAGTCATGTGTGGGCTGGAATGCGCGGCTGTTGATTTTCCTCAGGCTTCTAATTTGGCTAATTTGTGGGTAGCCAGAAGTTTTGTGGGGCCGAAACGGACATCGAAGGTTCGATTAGGATGGCAAAGCGTGATGACAAGACACTGGAAACTGCAACCTTGCTCGTCGTTAGGCTACAAAGACAGCACAAGTCATAAGCCACAAGGCACAAAGTGGCCTTTATATTTTAGACTTGGGCTTTTGTGCCCAAGTCAAAAACCAGGGCAGCATGCATGTCGATGCGCTGGCAGCCAATAAATCAATCCCCAAAGGACTCGTCTTTTTCCTTTCCACTGACTCTTTTTGCCAACTCAGATGTCATCAGCGACCAAAGCGTGTGCTGTTTACTGTCTGTTGTAGGTTTACTCCCGCCATGCTGGTATTTACGTAATCAGCTGTTGGTCACTTCGTACCCTAACCCTATCCATACTCGGTGTTGAATAGGGTTATGGAATAGCCAGTGCTTTCCGATCCCTTGCGATAGCTCTCAATCACATGCATTTGCCATTTGCAATACTGCGTCACCGGCTTTTTGTTCCGCAAACCAGAATGAAGGATCCTCAGTTTGGTGATCCTTGCAGATGCCAGAGGTTGGTCAGAAACAAGTTAAAAGGTGAGTAGCAAGACAAAGCCTGTCAGTCAGTTGGCCCGGGCCTGTGATTTCTAGGTAAAGCTTGAGCTAGGCTAGCTCGATGGCCCATTCATTGTTGAAATCTTATGAAGGGGAAGCTCTAAGGCTTATTACCGTCTACCTTGACTCGGCATTTACAGTATTCCTTGCCATAAGACCTCGCCATTGACCTCGGCTTGTTGGCCTAGTAGGAAGGAGGAGATGAAAAAGAAGGTTAAAGATTCCGTATTATACCCAGATAAAACAAGTTAAAAAGGCAGGAATAGACAAGTGAGGAAGGCACGTGAGAATCTGGGGAAACTGCTGTTTTCTAACTACTCTTACCTGCCTTTTTTTTCTGATTCGAGACTTGGACTGGAAGTACAAAGTAACAAAGTACAAGTAGCAGCACAACGTCCGGCTCATTTACTAATCTGATCATTCCCTTTTTTTTCTTCAACTTTCGGCCTTTTTCTCGAGACCATTATATTAATTTCCCTCTCATCTTCATCCATCGGCACTCACTGTTACTCATTACGCATTACGGCTCGGTCCTTTGCTATTAATCATCAACCCTGCTCGAAAATGGCAGCTTCTTCTAAACCAGTACAGCTGGATCCCGTTCCGCCTAATGATAATGTCGCACATGCGCTGGCTGGCTCTGGTGGGGGCCTCCTGTCGATGGCCTTGACGTATGTTCCTCGCGATACCATGATGTTTTGTTTTTTGCTTGTTTGTCCGCTGGATGGCCAGCTTGGATTCCCCTTGCGTGCGAAATGACATCGCCAATAAAACACTTGAGCCAGTAGTTCATGCTAACTCTATTCTGCCGTTCAGCTATCCTCTGGTGACCCTCTCTACACGGGCTCAGGTTGATTCGCGTAAGGCCGACAGCACCGTTATGGATGCGGCCAAGAAGATCATTGCACGGGAGGGATTCGGTGGCTTGTATTCGGGCCTAAACTCGGCTCTCTTCGGAATCAGTGTCACTAATTTTGTCTACTACTTTTGGTACGAATGGTCTAAAAGCTTCTTTGAAAATGCCGCTGTCAAGGCCGGCCGCCATAGTCGCCGTCTCACTGCTGGCGAGTCCATCCTTGCCGGTGCCTTTGCAGGATCGGCTACTGTCATTACTACAAACCCTATATGGGTTGTTAACACACGAGTTACTACCCGCAACTCGGTTGAGTTATCCAAGCCAGCCCCTAAGTTGCTCAACACCGATCTCGAAACGGCCGTTGGCAGTAGCGAAGTAACTGCAACCACAGATGAAGCGACAGCTCCGCGACAGCCCTCACCGGCCCCTCGTGCGAAATCCGGAGCAGGCGCCATCAAAACCCTCCTGGCACTTCTCAAGCATGAAGGCCCATCGGCCTTATTTGCTGGCGTTGTTCCAGCCCTGGTGCTTGTTATCAACCCCATCTTGCAGTATACACTGTTTGAGCAACTGAAAAACATGCTCGAGAGACGGACTGTCAAGGTGTCTCCTACTATTGCTTTTTACTTGGGAGCGTTGACCAAACTCTTTGCCACTTCAATAACCTATCCATACATCACTGTAAAGGCTCAAATGCATGTGGCTCAGAACAAAGATGAGGGAGTCTTTGCTGCATTCCGTCGTGTGGTGAAGGGAGAGGGCTACGGTGGACTATACAAAGGTAAGTCTATTCACTCCACCACTAGAACCCGGTTTCCCAGCCGCAAGAAAACGCGCTAACAATGACATGAATAGGAATTGGCGCCAAACTGCTACAGAGTGTCATGACTGCTGCATTCTTGTTTGCCTTCAAAGATGTACTATATGAGCACATTGCTCGCGCCCGTAGGAACCGTGCCATCAAGGCATGAGCCAAGGGACTTGCCATGGCTTAGGAGTCATGATGCTCAAATTAGACGCCGAACATGCAAGGGGAAGTTTCAGTACTAATAATAGCCCTACATCAGCAGAAGAACAACACCTTCCAAGAGAGTGCGGCCAGAGAATAGTCACTAGGACACGCAATCTAGCCTTATTTAACATCGTATAGTAATCCGATATTTTCTCACGAATCTATTTTATCGACGTGTAGAGTAGCGTTATATTCTTTTTGTTCGTAGATACTCTATTCTGAAAGCTTCACTTGGGGTACTACCCAAAGACCAGCATATATGTCGCCAGGCACGGGTATTGTTACCTGCACCTTCTTATCGCTTCGAATCGCCTTTCTCAGCACCGTTATCGTCTCTGCCGATGCCTTGGTTGCTGTTTCCACCTCCTTTAGATGGTCTGTCTGCAGCTGTAGCGAGCCATGGGCAAAGGTCCCCTTGCCGACTAGAACCTGAAGCTCTGCTAGGTTGGTTTGTGCCTTGGTTATTGCGCTGGCCGCGCAATCTAGTAGTTCTTCAAGTGGTGGTGGAGTAGACACGGAAGATGTCCCGGTTAGCAGTGCCTGGAATTCGGCGTATGTTTGCAACGGGCGTGACTTGATGGCAAATGGCCGCATGCGTAGATCGTAGCGTAGCTCGTCAGTGCCACACGGCTGTTTGGGTGGCTCGATAGCATTCATGCGTTGCAGGACGGTGAATATGGAAAAGAGGGCGGATGCCATGCCATGCTTCAAAGTAAAATGAAGTGTATCGGTTTGCATGAGTGACTCATGTTGCTGACCTTTTAGCACCGTGTCCAGGGCTGAGGTGGTGGTAGCAGCAGTAGCGGCAGCAGAGTAATGTTGAATAGAGGTTTCAAGGGCCTGAACTTCCTCGCAAAGAGTAGAAAGATAAAAATACATGGCTGCCATCTCGTGTTTGTAATATACGTCAAGTTCAAACCCTAGTTCGACAATGTACAACATGACCTTGAGCTTGTGTAGACGCGACCACAGTGTTAGAGGCTGCCAGTCAGCAGTATAGGCGGTACAGTCCCAGTCAGCCAATGGCTCTTGTGACAGGCCAAAGGTTTCAGGCTGAGTAACAAGAGTGTGGATGCAATTGTCAAACTCAATGGCGTTAATCTCAAGCAGGTCCCAGTCGCGCACAACATGATAGAGAGTCCGACGAACACGGCATCGATTTTGACAGAGACTGCGATAGATATCAAGATAGCACTGGGCGGCCCGAACACGAAAGGCTTCCATTTTTTGTGCAATCCGGTGCCGTACGTCACTGGGGTCTTCAACGTAGTCATTGATAGGGTCTAAAAGCACGGCTGGCGGTTTGACAAGAATGGTGAGATCATCATCCATCAGCAACCGTAGACTGGCGTTTCCAAGGACTACGAGATCTTTGAAGAGATAGCGTTGTAGAATTGTGCGGGTGATGACTAGTGGCGTGGGCTTTTTAGCCTGGAAGTGAACAACAAAGTTCTTGGAGTGGAAAGAAAAGGAGTTAGCTAGTTAACCACCGAAAACGAAGCGCTGCGTGTGACCTTTTGTTACCTGTACGGTGATTGGATCCTTGTAGTCAAGAACATCAGTGACCTTGAGGCCATCCTCAAATAGCTGCTTAAGGAGACGAAAGCCTAGCTCATGGCCAATATCCACTATGGGACGTGGCGGCATGCTGCTAGAGAGCTTTTGCTGCAGCTTTGCGCTAAAAGCCTCTGGCACAGGCTCGCCAAGGTGACGTGTAGCAATGACATCCTCAACATCTTTGAGGGCGTTTGTCCACGTCTGCTCTATTAGAGAGGGATATAGGCGGTGCTGGGTGTTTTCTAGGGCGGTGATGAAGGATGCCCTGAAACGTAGCCGAGCACACAGAGCGGCGGTCAGCTCTGGATCAATGTCACAGGCGCCTTGGGATAAGCTTTTGTGGGCATCTATCAGTTCTTGAGTGACTGACTCGACTGAGAAGTGGCTCAAGAGAGACCGCTTG
Source organism: Ceratocystis ficicola (assembly GCA_038407015.1). Classification (NCBI taxonomy): domain Eukaryota; kingdom Fungi; phylum Ascomycota; class Sordariomycetes; order Microascales; family Ceratocystidaceae; genus Ceratocystis; species Ceratocystis ficicola. The sequence goes on along the minus strand of JAZBQP010000460.1, from coordinate 2,415 downwards.
TATGTGTTTGTGACAAAATCTTCCTCCTACAGTGCGATGAAGTTAGAGCTTTCTGTGGTTTTGGAAGGCAAATGCCGGAAAAAGACACGACGCACCTCGTAGTAGTGTTCCTGGTTGATTTGGTCATTGACCATGTCACATGTTTTGATCAAGCCAATGCAATATGCACGTAGGACTGATACAGGTGTGAACTTGTCCCGTGGTAGCTTGAACGAGAACTGGGCCGTTTGCACCTTGGATGGGACTGTAGAGAGAAGCTGATCGATGTAATGGCTCGAAAACAGTGTCAGGGATAGGGGGTAGCCCATGTGCCATGCCATCTGTAGCAAATTAGCATGACGGTGTGATGGTAGTACAGGGCGCGTTTGCAGAGTAGACAAACCTCTTGGCTGATCAGCTGGTCAATGATGCCAAGTACCTGCTGGGGTGTAAGGTCCCTGCTCAAGTCATAGTCGGGTTCGGGCTCAGTCTGGGCATTAGCACAATTGATATCCATCTTGGGATCCATGATCTAACAAGCACACAGAAAGCGAAGCGGGGGTTGATCACGGTTAGCCGGCAAGTCGATAGATACAGGCAGACACAATAAGTACAAGAGAGGCGAGAAGCCAGTGAGGAGAGCAACAGACCTCGAGTGCCGCTACAGAGTCGAACAGTGAGAAGTTGTCATCTTTGATAATCTCACCGGGCTTCATGTCTGGGGCACGAGGGGGTAGAGAGCGAGCAGGTCAGCCACATCATTGATATGCGAGAGCAGGGTAGGGGGGAGGGGGGGGGCGAGTAGCGACGCACCGGCCACGGCCCTACGAAATGCTGCCGTCACATCTGTATAAACGAGGCCCGACGCCGGGGCCTGGGAGGAGGGGTACATCCAGGACGGGAGGCTGGAGCCCATGGTAGCCATATCTAAAAGAGAGTTAGTAGTAGCCTTGTGGAAGGAAAACGAGTAAAAAAGGCTTTATTTAGCAAGAGACGAAAAGGAAGAAAAAAGCCAAAGCTTACCAAATGTCATTATTTTGAGGGCTAGAGAAGGCAAAATTAAAACACAAGATCAAAACCGGGAAAAATATAATAATAAAAAATATTTTGAAGCCTCGATACGATCATAATCACTGTTGCAAACTCTGGCCCATTTTTTTTTGCCAGCACAAGTCGAGAAAAAAAAGGTACCAGCATAGAAAGAATCTACACGTCTTTTCAGGGCCATTTAACGAAGGGTGGTACTTTGGGGCTTGTACCTATGTAGCTATCTAGCGAGCACTTTGGAGGACTAACTTAGCTTGACGTAGACATGCAACATACGGGCGGGCAGATGGCTAGATAGACACGCTCTTTTGAATGGACGTTGCTATTTTGGCTTACAACACCCAACCTTAACTCACGAAGATTACCAGCGGTACCTATCCAGCCGTATACGCGTCACGTCACATCACATCACTATTTGCTCCATACAGCCTCAATATCGTAGTTTTATTGTTCTTGCGCCTATTGTACAGTCGTTGCTTACTAGAAGCTAAGAGTCTCCAAGTGTCGGTAGCATTTTTTCTAGCGCCTGGAATTTCTGCACCAGGGTTACGAGGTCTCTAGGCCGAGGCAAAGCAGACTCTGCCAGCCCAAGAGCAGGAACAATAACGGGGCCCTCTATGAAGACGCTAATGGCATATGGAGCGAGACAGAAAACAACCACTCTTCATAGCCTTCGAGTCAATGGGCGGTTAGGTTCGGGCATCTATGCCGAGGTGGCAGAGGTGGACACGGTCTTGGCCTCACCAGCCTTGCCATTCTACACACAGGGATTGCCGTGTTAGTATAAAGTGTGGTCGGTAGGTCGTCTGTCAGCCGGCCAACAGCCGCACGCACGAGGAGTCTCTCCGATAGCATGTCAAGATATCCTGTTTTGGGGAGTGATTGTTCTCCTGCTGCGCCCAAACTGGCTTATCGGATGGACATGTCGGTTTCTCGGCAATATCGGAGACTCTGTTGTCGCTGGCTGGAAGGGCGCTCATGGCTAGGAGGAAAATGAGATGTCCATGATGGGAGGAGAAAGACTCACAGTCCAGGCGGTGAACTTCAGGTCCGATTCGGCACGGCGTTCGGCAACAATTCTCTTGTCCTCCTTGAGGCTACGACGGAGAGCACGGGCAGCGACGGCCAGGTAGCGGTTGTAGCTACAGTGGAAAAAAGAGAAAAAAATCGCGGGATGTGTTAGCCTATGTCCATCGGGGTGTTTATCATCATGGTAGTCGCAATGATGTTGGTTAAGCAGAAGCATCGGGTAAAACCGCTCGTCCGAATAGTTCGGAAGCGCATGCATTTATGGGGGGGGGGGGGGGGGGGGGGAGGGGGGAGAAGGGAAGGGCCCCCAAGGACATCAAAGACGGGAATGACGAAAAATGAAAGGGGGGGGGTGAAAGA
>JAZBQP010000459.1:0-13743 GCA_038407015.1 Ceratocystis ficicola | reverse complement strand
ACCCCCCCCCCCCCCCCCCCCCCTTTCTCCCTTCGTTCCTTTTCTCTCTTATCTGCTCTAAACAGGTTCAGCTTTCCCCACCCCCTAAAAAAAGGGTTGGTAGAATTTAGTCAATTATTAGATGTTTATGACCATTTGCATCTTTAATTAGGCCGCAAGCAGAGTTTTCCTGTTTCCTGTTGTTGATGTTTACTGCAACCCCGATGTCACGCTACATCGCCTTTTTCTTTGACTACTGAACCTTTAGCCTAGTTCAGGCGCTCCTCCTCCTCCCACCTTTTTCCTTTCCTTTCCGCTCCACCATCTTCCATGTAGTTGCATTATCCTCAGCTGCAAATTGCTATTAAGTAGATTGACCAAGACTCTCTTCCCATTCCTCCCCCTAACAATATGGTTATCCTGGCCTTGGAACAGAGCATTGTCCTCCGGCCTTCTTTCTCTCATGGCTACTAAATCCTCCCCGTGAGAAGCCCAAATGCGATATCGCCCCTTGGAGGGCTGCCTGCATCAGCACTAAGCTGGGAACAAGACCTTTTGTTCTTGCCGTTCGTTCAGGGATGTGAACAAGGCCAGTGACAGGAGTAGCTAGAGACCCTTTGGACTCCAATGAGCAAACTAGAATAAGCCATATGAGCAAGTGTCTGACCCGGCCGAATCAGCTGGCTTTGGTAGGCAAGCCCGAGGCATTCCCACCAGCCAACAGCGATTTTCTCGCACAGCCCGGGCTTGCTCACTGCAAGCTCACTCATCCAGTCCTCTTATTTTGTTTGATCCGGCCTTCTCTTAGCCTCTTTAGGCTCTAGTCTGGCTCCTTGTGCTTTGTGCATTTTTCGCTCGCCTGGTTTTGGCCTCAAGACTCCAAATGCTTGGCTATGCTTTTTTATTGCATTTAGAAACGTCCCTCTTTGGGGACAATGCATTTGGTGCAAACAAGACCACCAAGAGAAAAGAAGACGAGAAAAGAAATAGCCGCGCCCTATGGCCCAAGGGAAAATAGAGAGAAAGGGACTCGAGTACCCATAAAACATGAGATGATGTCAAGAACATGATCTTCATTCCAGCCCAAATTTGTGTTGATTCCAGACCCAGCGCCTTGTCTGTTTTCGTCCAACAGATGACTGTCTTTTGGAGGTACCTTTATCGACTGACGTCGTGATGCTTTCTGTAGGGTTAGGGCCTTGAGGTTAAATTACCCACTTTGTGGGCTGGTTTGTACGCCCTGCAACCCTTGAAAGATCCCGGTTTTAAGCATCCTCTTTTTTTCTTAATTTTTGCAGCTGCCTTTCCTCTGGTTGTTTTGTTTGCAGGTGCATGCATGGAAAGTATCACAGACAATATGCACGCGAGTGGAGTCTTTTTCCTTTTGGAGGCAATCCTGTTTGTATGTCTCTCACTTTTTTTTTTTTTTTTTTTTTTCTTTGGTCCTCTTTTTAGTTTTGTGCTCCTTTTTTACCCGTGTTTTGTCCTACCTGACAAAGGACAAAGAATTGCTCTGAATTTGCAGCTTTTAGTCTTTACCGCTGATCTAGACTTTCCTTGCCTTTCCTTTCCTCTTTTCTTTGTCTTTGAGACGGGCTGGGTTTGCTTTCCAGAGACCAAACTATCTGAGTCACTGGCCGGAAAAGGGGGAGTGTGCAATTTTAGACTGTTGTGAGAGCACAAATGCACATTCAAGTACTGGTACATCTTGACAGGCTGGTAGCTGCAGTCAGCAAGTACAAGGGTGGGTACCTTCTATCCCACTTGCTCACGTGCTATATGTGCGTGCTTTTTAGCAGATACGTGCCTATCAACACTGCACCCGGTGTGAATTGCGCTTTCTTCTTGGGGCCTCTTCTCTCCCCAGATTTAGCGTCCTCTCATCTTTCTCGGCTTCACCGGGCTCAACATGAGTTCCAGGCCAAAAAGACAATGTGTTTCAGGCCAAACAAGAGTTTAGGAAAGGCAGCAGAAAGGATGCCAGTTAAAAGTAAGGACAAAATGACATGGAGAAAGTACGGGAGTGAACAAAGACTTGGATCACTATACGAGAAGAGGAAGACCATGGACACTATGGCATTATGGCACACGCTATGGAAGGTCGGTCCCCTCTTTCCCCCTTAGATCCTGGACTTGTAGCGGTTGCAGGACCTATATCACAAGGCCATAGGCCTATAGAACTACTGGCTAGCCACTAGCTAGCGTCACTAATTAATTAATGCAGTGGGTGAGCCGACTGCACTGCATGCGTTTTTTTTTTTTTTTTTTTTTTCCCTCTCCATGATTCACTTCAGCTCGCGTTGTGTCTACAGGCTCGGTCTTTTCTCTTCCTTCAAAAGAGGCCTATGATGACGACTTTTCTTCTCTCATGTATACTATACTAAAAGCGAACAAGCCTTTAGTTCGGGTTTTAGTAGGGCGTTTAGCCTCAATCCCTCATGAAGCAAAGACCGCCTTGCGTGCGTGAGAAGAACAAGGACAAAGAGCCAGGGAAATAATAGCACAAAGAGAAGGAGAAATAAAAGTTCCGAAGCGAAGAACAAGGAGGAGGAAAAGAAGGCAAAGGAAAAAAAAAATAGGACAGGAGAAAAACAGGATTATCGAGGCAAACTTTGACACGTGGTGCAAACCAAAGACGCACAGGCTCCAGCATCAGTACCGTACCGGCCGAGTCTAGTAAGACTAAAGGGAGATCATGAACATTATAAATTTTTGGTTTGTTTCTTCTCAACACGCTGCAGTAATAAAATAAGCCCCCCTCCATGGATAGATAAACAGGTGTTAGGTAAAATGGTCGTCTCGTTGATGTTTATGAGTGTCTGTGACTGACTGTGTGTGTTGAAGGACCCGTATTTTATGAGGAAGAGAGAGAGAGTGTCGATGAATTAAAAAGGACTTCCCGCTCATTATTTCGCTATTGTTAATATTTGCTTCAGGCAAGATAACCGGCCGCCGTCTCGCTGGACAGAATTTGTGCACTGCGCCTCGCGTCTAGGAACAGATCTTCACACTCGGACACGTCCTGGATATCAATTTGGGTGCGCCCATTGGCCTTGGCGATGATGCTAGTAAGGATAGTGTTAGTACAGCGGACAGCGAGAGCCAAACTAATCAAGATGGACAATAGTCTTAGGGAGAAGAAGGAGGAGGGACAAGGTGAGAAAAAAAAAGGACAATAAGAGGGGGGGGGGGGGCAAAGATTGACTGTCCTTTCAAATCCAAGTCGCAGAGTCCGTCGCGGGCTAAAGGCAAGACCTAGACTCGACTTAGACTCGAAAGAAAGAGCAAGATAGAGGCCCATCCATCCAGGGGCATAATTGCAAATAACTTGAGCAAAACTTGACCAAACAAGGATGATGCCAACTTTGAAGTATGGACCAAGCGTCATTTTTTCAGGCAGAATAGAAGAAAGGAGACAAGAGAAAACAAAAACGAAATGCTGAGAAAAAGCACATGGTACGTACCTGGCAGGCGTCAGCAGCTGCAGACAGTACCGGAGTGAAATCCGAACGCCGTGTTCCGCAATCTTATCCACTGCCCCATCTGTGACTGACACACCCTCAGTCGACAGCCGGATCTTCACAATCTGCTTGATTTCGTCTGAGTTGTACGGTGTGGTCGGAACAATCAGCAGCCGCGTCAAAAAGTCCGGCGGGATGCCGTGGGCCGCCGAAATGTCATCAGCACCACGGATCTTGGCCACTCCCCGGTTAGATGCTAGCACCACTATAGGAGCAATGGGGGACTCAAGTGCGCGGTTAAGGTAAGTGAAGCACTCGATATCGAGCATGTGTGCCTAGCAGCAGAGGAATCTGTATCAGTATACGTCACGTAAAAGAGATTCAATGACCCGAATTATGGCTCTTGAGCCGTCCTGTGACTCTTTCACCCCGTCCGGTCTCTTACCTCGTCAATGAACAACACACCGGGCACGAGTTCGGCCACGCCCTGGTCAATATACTTGCTGACAACCTTGTTGATCTCCGCCCGGAGTTTGTCCGTGATCTCCGTCATCTTGGGCTTCATCAGCTGGCCCATCATGCTCATAATATCTTGCCCGCCCTGGGGCCGGGCATTGGCCACATCTAGGTCGTGCAGAGTGACGTCCTGCACAATCTCCTTTTTCTTGTGTACCTCACCCTTGGGAATAGGGACATACTCCTCCGCCTCCAGATCGAACTCGGTGGCGTAGGCATCTGATCTCCCTACGCGCTTGCAGGCGCCTGTATTGGCCTCGATATAGATGACATCACCAACTGTCACCCTCTCCTTCTGGATAGCTTCGTATATGCTAGGATCTAGGCGCAGCTTCTTCTGACCCTTTGCGCTCTTCAAGCCAATCAGTAGCGTGCTGATGGTCTTCCCATAGCCACCTAGTGGGTTCTCGGCCTCTTCAGGCGTCAGTTCCGTTACTTCGCCCTCATACACTTCCTTTGTCTCGCGAACCTTGAGACCAATTGCCCGGCGGAAGTTCTCCATCAGCACTTCCGTCTTCTTGACCTCTGTAGAGTAGATTTCGCTGCCAACAATGGGGCAAAATGGAATCTTGGTGCCAAGCTCCTGGCTAATGGCTAGCGCCAGAGCTGTCTTGCCTGTTCCAGGACCGCCAGCCAACAAGACACCACGGCCAGCCATTTTGTGAGATTTTATAAGATCGACGACAATACCGCACGCCTACAATAAAAAATGCAACCCGAGTTAGCTTGTATGTACGTCTTTTGGTCTTTTGCGCCCAGAGCTACGCCAGTAGCATAGAGCAAGTCATTGAAAGTGCAGGTTCATACCTCTCTAGCAGTCTCTTGGCCCACGAAGCCCGACTGGAGCTTTTCTGCCGTTCCATCAGCCTTCAGGCCAAGACCCTTGATGTGCGTGTGAGCAGCGGTGCGATTGTCCCGCTTGTTGCCCTTGACCTCGCTGATTTGAACCATTGCGATGGAGGGATTGTGGTGATTTGCGACAAAGAATTTGAGCGGAAGTTGTGGAGGCTGAAGAAGCTTTGTCTAAACACAGCTGCTCTGGTTAATGGAGATTCAGATGAGTGATGCGAGAACAGACAGTTGGATACCAAAGCTGTGCCAGAGGTAAAAAAAAAGAGGGAAAAAAGAATTAATTATAGGGCAGTGAGAAGTAGATACAATCGAAATTTTGGGGACCGCTACGCGACAGATGTATTCAGCCGCGCCCACAGAATCCTGCAAGGCTGAGTAACACGTGATCGCGCTTCATAAGTTGCAAGATAACAACAACATATCACACAGGGCTTTGGCACCATGGCACAAGAATGCATTGCTAGGAGTATTTGACCTCCCGGCGCTCCCAGATACGAATCATAGAGAAGCTTCGCTATTTTGACATACGAAAATTAGAAAGAATTGAAGCAAGGTTGCTCACTATTGTGTAGCTCAAATCCCATGTCAAGAACTCGATCGTCAAATCTTCCATGACGGGCTCCCAAGAGCCATAAAAACCCAGAAAATATCCTGTATGCACCCAACTCCGTCGCTCAAAACGCCTTAGTAAAGCAAAATGCCACTCAAACGCCGTTAAACTCCATCACAGCATCCAACATGACAGCCAAATTTTTGACTTGAGAGTTCGGCTGTGTCTACTTTGTACGCACAAAGTCCTCCATCTCGTCATCGTCTGCTTCCCCAAGCTCTTCCTCATCCACCTCAGCTTTGGTTTTGGTGTTGTCCGGGCTAGCTGCCGTTTTGGCAGCACTCCCACCTTTCTTCGTATCCTTTTCCTTGGACTCATTCCCGGCGTTCTTCATGATGGCGTGTTCACTATCGTCAATGATCTTTCGCGCATTATCAATCTCGCCCTTCTTCTCAAACACCTCTTGTACTTTCCCTAGAAACATAGGGTTTTTGCGGAACACGAACTCAAAGTCTTCGAATTTGACTTTTTGCCGTCCCGCATAGTTGGCAGCGCGCGTCGCATCGAACGCCAGACTTTGTATGAAGTCCGTCGCGATCTCGTCTAGCACACGCATTGTCTCGGGCAATGGCGCTTGAACATCGCCGTGTGCGTAAAGAAGCTGAGTCACTAGTATCGGGATACAGGCTGTTAACTAACCGTCTGTGTGGTCTGGTCAAGAACCAGGGCTTCTGCGAATAACCATAGCCGCAATGGTGAAATAATAGGGGACTTACGCTCGGTATTGCTGAAAGTCATCTTGCCGATGTTCTTTATCGCGCGCGCTCGGGGCTCCATGATGGGCAGATATGACAATTGACAATGACCTGTGGGTGTAGTGATGCAAGCTTGCAATAGAAGAAGTGACAGTATATTTTCGTTTTTCGTGGAGGCTGTTTCTCGATGTTGCGAAAGAGGGTATCTTCGGGTAGTCCGGATCTTATTTCTTTTGTGCAAAAACTAATAGGTAGGCATTCGGATACGGAGAGCTCTGTAATTGAATAATGTTAATCGTCGCAAACTCTTGAGTCAGTGACGTAGTTGCAAAGATTCTCAGCCTTGGCCGCCCAAAGCCTGCCAACCCTAGACGCCCCAATTCATCTAGTCACGTGACACAATGCTTCGTGGCTGCTCCCCAGCTTCAGCGGCAATCCATCAACGGAGACCTTAAAGCCAGTACACCAAGCTTGCGACAGCTTCACCCACCTCAACATTTTGCTACTTACCAGCCCCTTGGTTGGATCTATTTATTAGATATTACTTTGCACTCACCAGAGTCGTTCCCGCACAATGGTACATAATACACATTCTTCCCATCTTCCTCCTCGGGCCCCAACACCCACGACATTCTAGCATCAAAGCTCCCACTACGAAGCGGTCGCGACGATATTCGTTTTTTTTTTCAATACATCAAGGCGTGATAATGCTAACCCCCAACTCTCTCCATAGACAGCCCTTTTCAACTTCCAGTCACTTTTGCTGGTGATTCTGCTACTCATATGTACTAGCACATACATGCATGCCATCTTCACCAGCTTCATGGACAACAACAAGAAGGGGTGAGTAGACATGAAGCTATGCCTTATTACGGCACTGAAAAGCCGGCTTGACTAATAATCTTTCGCAGGCTTATGAGTGTCTTTTGGAAGTGCGCGAGAATAGGAGAAAGGCTAAGCCCTTACATAAGTATTTGCTGTGTTTTCATGGCCGTGAGTTATAGTCCTCTAGTCCCCAATGATCTTAACATCCGCAGCTCTAACATGGTTGGTATACTCTATAGATGTCTATTTTGGTCAACTAAACAGCTGGCTCTTGCCCTGATTCCACTGCACTGCCTAATCCTTTCTTGCGCTGTTCTACCCAGGGCTCTTTTCCAGGAGACAACGTGCATTCACACAACCATCCCTCGGTACAGCTTAGGCGCTAATTCTCCGCTCCGCAATGATACTCCAATACCAGCGGTCCTGTTTTTCTTTCTGTTTCTTTCGGCGAGGGGTGGAAATGGAGATTTCTCCGCATCTTCGACCAATGTGGCGTTCAGGCGAACCAGCGAATCCTTGAATCCAACCATTGCTTACAACATCCCATCACCATCAGAAGCCATCAGGCTTCTTTCCTGCCTAAAATGCTCCCTTTCGCTATATCAGCGATAGATGACCGCATCAAGCGCCATGTCCAAGCTCTAGCACCTATCATGAAGCCATTTTCTTACCGTGATGAGCGAATAAACCAGTAGACGCATGTCATACGCTAGAACCGCAATCATGTTGCTTTCAACTAGATATGGTCCCCATCAAACGGTGGGTTTTGCGATAATATGTGTACTCAGCCTTTTGACCATGCTGTGCTATGTTCTGGGGGAGGCGTGATAGCCCCATGGCCAACTACAAGAATTGAACTAGCACACCTTTATCATTTGGTGTTGGTTTCGTGGATGCATTCTATTTGTGCGGTTACACGAGAGACATCTACCAGGCTGCTCTAATAGTCCGCCCAGCATCAAGTCTTGTAGAAGTATACTTATAGGTTTGCCAAGGATAGCTACAATTAGATGCGCTACAGTCAATTAATGCCTATAGCAGGTTCAGTTTCTAGCGGTCCGAGTCGCTGACAGTCAAAATCGGCCACATATATTGTATCGTTTGTTACCACCATAACATGTTGTGTCACATGGTTGATCCATGGCGAAGATAATTCGATAGCCATTTCTTACACCCTCCGGACAAAGTCATTGGACTGCAGTGGATTTCCTTCAACGTCAAGCAGGACAATTAACCTAGTGCTCCCATGTGCCCCAACATGAATCCCATATTGGACCACAACTGCCATTGCCCTCTACCAAAATCATGGTCGTACAGCGTCACGCATCGTACTAGTGGGACTCGGAGATATATAACTATATGCCAGCTCCCATTCCACATGATCCCCCCGTACAGGCTATCGGGTCGTACTTCCTCAAATGGCACATCGACGTTTTTCCGGGAGTCTAACTTGCTGATTGCTCGTGGTTGCGCGGGTGTTCATTTCACGATGCATGCGTAGTGGCGTCGGCCTACATCGTCTCCATACAGGGTCTCGAAGCTGGCCAAGCGTGTGTGGTGGGGCAGACGAGGCATTGCTGATACAACGCCACGTCTCTAAAATTCTACGGTGTTTTTCTACGGTCGGTCTCTGGCACAATATAGCACAATGGGCAGCTACTAGCAGGTATCAGCAGCCTTTGGGACACAAGTTCTTTGCTCGCTTGGCTAGTCCAAACAGCATGCATCTTCGAGTCACAGTTGTGGCTGTGGATCGTGATATTGCACTGCGTTATATAACCTGTTATCTACATGTGGATTCCTCGGTGGCCTTGTACATGGCTTACCACTCCTTATTAAGGAGGGTAAGCGGCAATTCGTGACCGTGATGCTAAGTATCGATACGCGTGTATTAACGTGACACACATCATCAAAGCTGGCAGTCTGGTCAACTACATTCCTGGTGACTGAAAATAATAATAATAGTGATAATAATAAGGAAATAAGAAATAAAAAATGAAATAAAATAAAAAAACGCTGATGGCCATAAAGACGTTGAAGACCTCTGTCCAATTATTAGACGCAAGTTGGTAGCCACAAGGTCCATCTCTCCCTCGGTCGAACTGTGACAGCTACAAAGGACAAAGCACCTATACAAAGATACATTAAGGTGATAACCCCACTGCTGAATGGCTAAGGGGCGTCTTTTTTTGCAATGCAAGCCACAAACCCATACATGAGCAATTTCACATCCAAGTCTTTCAATCTACCGTGAAGTGAAAAGGCACATAGCTTAATGTAGTCAGTCGTACACGTTCCAAGCGAAGCCTCATACATCGACTTGCACGATGGGCCATCGCCAGGTCACTATACTGCTCCCTATATGCATCTTCGCATGCGGTATCTTGCTGCACATAGCATGAATCCCCCTCTCCCCTCTCCCCTCTCCATCTGGCCTCAATAAAAAAGGGTGAGAGCTTTCAGGCGCCAGATAGTGTCTCAATAGAGGCATTTGTCGATCCCAAGGCGGCCTATAGGCAAGCGATTACTAAAGATCGACCCGAGGGCTTGCCGCTGTTTGGATACTGTTCTGTGGCAAAGGTCTCATCTTGGTAGGGGAGAATGCGAGCGGAGAACCAACAGGGTCTTGACGAAGCCTTGCATTGCACCGCTTTGCACTGACAAAGGACGTAGCAGAGTAGGTTGTATCCCTTAGGGTCACTGCATAAACAATACATGTATATGCACATGCATATATGTGTATACCACACCGAGGGAGCAATACGGCTCCCAGCTTGAGAATCAATATTGCAGTTTCGGCCTCTCCAGGCTTACAGAAGACCTCTGTTTCCCTTGAGAAGTCCCGTCCGCAAAAGGAGACCGCCGGTTACAGACTGTAGGCATGGAGACAAAGGACAGTTATTGTGTCCTCCTTGCAACAGAATCATTATAATAAGCTCAAAGGTTAGTTGAATGACACTGATCTCTTGCTAGGGTTAGTGCTTGAAATCTTGAGCCCATTCTTATCAATGAAACCCAAGTCATTGAGAGGGGGTCTGAGCTTAACGAGCCTCTTGGCTTCAATAAATTTGGAGAGAAGCTGGGCTTTCTCGTTATTTCTAGCGGGCAGCCAAGACCCGCCACTATTGGGCTAGCTTGAGACGATGGGAGGACCAAAGAAACGTGAGGGACAAAAAAAGAGCCCAAAGCTTGAATTGGTGGAAGTGACGGTCAGGCCAATAAATGCCTAAAAGAATGAGTGATATACCTGGAACGCTACTAAGGAATGGGTAGCGAGCTACAAGGTATTTATCTATAAGTACATGGCCACTAGATAGGAGATGTGTGTGTGCATAGTACCTACGTGCATGCATATGTTATGACCTGCGTTGCCACTAGTCGAGTTGATAGTCACTAGATCAAGTGGGAGGAAGCAAAGGGAGAGGGAGGAGGGGGGAGAGCCTAAGAACATCATGAGATTAAGCACAGGTTCAAGTTACAAGTAGCGCTGGGTTCGGGTGACAGATGGATAAATCAGCCGTAGTATATGTGTGATGACACTCAGACAAGACAGCACTGGCGCTGTCGGAGAAAAAAAAAGGTCTTGGAATGCAGCATTTTATGAGGCTTTGTCTTGTCCTTTTTTTTTTCTGTGCCTCGTTCCTTAGACTTGATCTTAAGGGCATTGAACGGGAGACTTGGAACTTGAGACTTTGAGCCCCCCCTCTCGCCCTAAAAAAGAACAAGCCAGGAAAAAAGAGCCGTCGGTGAGGGAAGCTGAGCAGAGCTAAATAAATAACTGCCTTGTAGCAGTGGGCTTTTTCTCTCTTGGCCGTCTTGAGTGGTCTCTAAATGCTGCCTTGTTTTATTTTGCATGGCCTAAGGACCCTTTATTTTTCCAAGGGCCCTTTTATCGTTCTTTTTTTTTTCCTTCAGTGAGAAAGAATGAGCATCGCTTGGCCTTCTGATTGGACAGATTGGAAAAAGGGCTTCGAGGGTGGCGGATATGCCGTCAAGTCATGGCCTGAGGAATGCTCTTCCTTTTTTTTCGGTCTTCTCATCTTGCCTACGTACTTCCCTCCCTCCCTTGGAAAGCAAAATGGGATTGATCTCGTGTTCTGGCTGATGGCACATGTAAGAAGTCAGCATTGCTGGATTACAGACATCCATAAAATGGATGATGCTGAAGGTGGGCGAGACAAGAGCTACAATTACACATAGACCCAGGCGTACAGTACACACAATTAGAGGTGCAGTGGAGGCAGGCAGTTGCGTTTGAGAGGCAAGAGCGATTAAAAAAGAAATTCTAGAATATTGATGGAACAAAGCGATGAAGAGGCAATTGCTGGACCCTACCTCCTTCCTTATTCATCGTTCTTCTTTCCTTCCTTTTCTCACCGCCTGACAAAAGCCACTGATTCAATCGGAGTTTTGCCATGCCACGGCCACGAGGGTTTTCTTTCCTCTTTACCAGGAAAGAAAGAAAGTTTCCTTTCAGATCGAACAAAAGGTGAAGAGGGCCTAGATTCAGGTGTGATGCTGCAATTTTGAGACAGGTCAGGAAAATAAAAAGAGAACGAAACACATGTGTGAGTAAAAAGTCCCCCACCACTGGGCTTTTCTTCCAATTCTCTCGCCCACTAAGACCAACCAGAGCCTGGCTAGCTGATGGCTTATTGCTTCTTTTTCTCTCTTTTTTCCTCTCTCTGGCTTGTCAACTGTCTTCCTGGTGCTTGTCTTATAGGCAGGATACGGCTCACAGGCGACCGAAATTACGATCCCCCGGGATTAGTGTTCAAGGGGGATAGGAGGGAGGTTGAGTAATGGACTGCTCAACACATACCTTCCCCATACGGTGAGGGCCTTTGCCTTAGTCTATTGGCTTCAGGGAGGGGCAAACACTAACCAAAACCTGGTCTTGATGGATCATCCATCTGACTTTTAGTTTTGCCAATACTGCGACATTCTGCGCTGCTGGTGTCAGTTAAAGCACAGCCTTCAGTTCCTAGACAAGACAGGAGGATGAAAATGAAGAAAAAGGCCTAGACTTGCCATGTTTGAGGTGCAACATAAAGCGGAAATCAAGACGTGTGAAGAAGGGGGAGACAGGCATAGACATGGTGTCTAGTCTTGTTTCTTACCCAAGTTGGAGCCACACCGTCGAGTATTCCCAAAACACAAAGATGCCCGGCCAGTTCAGCGTGTCAGCGCTATAACCACCATTGATTACTGCAACGCAACACTGTCCCCATGCTAAACCAGATTCTGACGAGATGATCACCGAAAGGATCGTGACTCTCCTTTTTCCCCCTTTACCACCTCTGCTTCTGCCTTCATCGCCCTATCCTTTTTTGCGTGAAAGACCTGCCCCGAAGCCGCATTTGCGCCAGCCTAACGGAAACCAAAAGACTGAGGCCAGCTTGGTGACGACGAAGGTCACATGAGCCCCATGAGACGAGCGGTCCTTGTGCCAATGCGCAAAGTCAATCCACAGTATGCGTTCTCCAGGGTGGCAATGGGAGAAGAAAGAGCACGGTGTGTGTTTACGGAGCTAATAAATAATTATCATCGTAAGCTAGAGTTTGTGTCTTTCCTTCCAATATGGTTCTAATTCACGGCCTAGGCTAGTCCATGCCTGAGTTGTAGCTACTTGATGCAAAAGACAATAAATACACCACATAGCCATGGAAGTACCGGAGGGATAAAAAACAATTGGCTGAGATGCGGGTGTCTGTGACTTATCTGCCTGTTGACGCATAGTCGGCTAAACTAGGCATTACATTACTCAAAGGCGAGACTAGCATTTCCTTCTCTACAACCTTCTTGAGAGTGGCATGGCATTTCTGGGAAAGCCAAACACACGAGGCTGAGTAGGGAGAAGGGGGCTTGTTGTCCATCTGCCTGCTTTGCTTCATGGTTTTTCCCATTCATCTATTTCTCGCTTCGCGCAAGCGGTGTTTAATGGCTGAGTGCAATGTAGCTAATGCACATGCTATTTGTCGCCCAGCCCAGTCTTATTGTCTTCCCTTCCCCCTTTATTGGATTGGGCGATTTGATTTGGCCTGACCTTGGCTTTGGCCTTAGCGTGCGCCGCTGCAAGGCTATTCTCATGAGAAGGGCCAGCTTAGGGTATCCTAGAGATAGTCTAGTGATGTGCTGGGTGTAATTTGGACCATAGTTTCTGTCTCTCTCTTGTGCATGTTCTTCCTGTTGTCTTTGTTCCCTCGCATACAAGTGTGGCCAACACATGCATACATCAGACAACTAGGACAAATGGACAAGTCCTTTGATGTGCACAGTTAGCGGAGGCAAGAAAAACACTGACGAAAGGAGAGACCGACCGTCTTTTTGTAGATAGTATCAAGCCGGTGGCGGTGGTTCTGTCCATGTATAGGTCAAGTGGACTCTTACTTTCAGCTTGACATGTCCATCTGACACCTGTTTTTCTGCCGTGTCTGCAAGTCTCTCGCCAACACCTCCGGCCTGATTTCTTATTTGGCTTTAGTGTCTGTGCTGTGTTCCTTTGCTTTTCTTGTTTGGCCATCCGTAAGGACATCTACGTTGAGCACAATTTGCTGTTCTAGATTTGCATGCGAGGGGGGGATGCGGAGAGACAAAAATACGGCGGGGAAGTAAATGTAGTGTTCAGGGCTTCCCTAACTACTTTCCTTCAGGCCTGACCAATATCCCCATTTGTGATAGCCAAGTTGTTCCGCGGAAGACGAAGACGAATTGAAGGGGGGGGGGGGGGGGGGGGGGGCAGTGGGCTTTTTTTTTTTTTTTTTTTGGGAAGCTTCTTTTTTTTTTTTTTTTTTTTTTTTTTTCA
>JAZBQP010000458.1:0-13783 GCA_038407015.1 Ceratocystis ficicola | reverse complement strand
GGGGGGGGGAAATACCGCCAGCCACCATTCCAAGCCAGCGATGGCTGGTTAGTGGTTAGTGTTCCTTCTTCTTCCTGTTGCTACTTGCTTTTTTTTTTCTTTTTTTGTTACCTCTTGCGGCTAAGAAAGGCAGGGTGGGTCTTGTAAGGATTCTCAAGTCCTCGAGTCTCGAGTCTCGAGTCTCAAGTCTAGAAAATGTTTCATTTCCTGGCCTCTGATTGGTCAGCATGCAACAATAGAGCCACTAACAAAGCAAAATCGTGATTGAAATAAGTGGGGCACTAGGCAGTCTTTAACACACTGTATGTATTACGACATCGTTATTGTCTTGACTCACTGTGATCAACGGGAGTGATGGACAGTGTCTCATGTCTTGGGTTGAATGCTATGTGCTAGAGTACTTTTAATGACAGGTACCTCTTGCTAACTCCTTTGTGTCTAGAGCCTGGGCTGCCTATGCGCTAGTAGAGGGGGGGGGGGGGTGGCTAGTATCGTGATGCATTCAATCCGCCTAGTTGAGCTCATCATATTGAGGCCTGACGGTCGTGCTCGCAGGGGAGAGAGGAAGAGGGGAGCCATGTTACACTCACTGCAAGCTCACTGCAAGAGCGGGAAAAAAAAACTAGAAATTCACACAGCGCAATGCTCGTGCTGGGCGACGAGATGGTGGTGTTGTTCATAAAATGACTTTTGCATACTTAAAACGGTGGCATTGTGGCACACGATCGATGTTAGGTGTGCCTGAACACAGACTAAGGCTAAGACTGCATAACCTATGCATGCTCACGTTTGTGCTTGTGTAAGTACTACACAGATAGACTTCACCCACCAACTACTACATTTGAGCAAGACTATCAAGCTAACGAAGCCTATTAGAGAGTGAGATCTCAATATTAATTTAGAATGGACTGGAACTAGAGAGTATCCACATGACTAAGCTGCTGCCAAGCACTCTACATCAAATACATCGGGCGATAGAGCTGGCCCTGACCCTTCTTTTTAGTGCAAAGGTATTACTAGAGCTTGAGAGGACTAAGCTGCACTAAAAGTAACGGAATGGAAGAAAGAGAGCCACCAACTGCAGAATAAAGCGAGTGAGGAGAGGAGACAGCGTCTGCTTCCCGCCAGAGTTAACAAGAAAGCCTGGGAAATATAAGGGACGGCAAGAGCGACAAAACGCACTTGTTCTAGCACCCCCAAATAAGCGACTGTAGGTCACTATCGACGGCCAGGGGCGGACTTCGTCTGGCAACGGGGTATCCCAGTACTCTACTCGTCATGTCATGTACTAGCAAACGGTATCAGCGATTGACTTGGTGTTTAATCTTATCGAGTAAGCACGCCGCCTGTATGGCTTGTCCGTACGTCATCTAGCTCGTTCTCTTATGCTTGAGATAGGCAATAGGGGGCGAGACGCTATAGAAAACCTGTAATTAGACAGCGGGCTAAGAAAGATCTAGTAGTATCAACAATGTAGATAAGCATGTGGGAGATAGAGGTAGTGTGAGCTGGGATGTGGGCTAAGGAAGCAAAACAGCCGGCGACAATGGGCACATGGTCTGGTCTGTATGTGTGCACATTCTCATTTACTTTTTGCGCTTCCCTAACCTTACAGTAGCTCTGCCTCTGGACTTCCTGAGATTAATGTGTAAGGCAGTTCCTTTCAGGCTTCTTCCTGCTGGATTTCCTGCACAGGTTCTTTTGCTGCTTTACGTCTTTTTTCCTTTTTCGCTTTTTTTCCCTTTGAAAATGGCTTTGATATTGCTTTTTCTACCTTCATTGCGGCCACGATTTCCATAAAGAGAGGGGAAGCCCAGCATGCGAAGTTTCACGCTTCAGCAAGTCCAGCTCCCTTGTAGCTGCACGTGCAGAAACGGGCGGGCCGTTGGCGCCACGAGTTGCAAAAAACAAGGAATAGCAACCTAGCCCAGGTGTTGCCTGCAATAGAGAACAGGGCAGAGGGAAAAGGACGGGAGGAGGAGGAGGAGGAGGATGGGGAGGGAGGTCTGTAAGCAAAGTAAGCCCAGTAGCGCAAATAGCTCACAAAGAGAAACAACAGAAGAGGGTTGTGAATGCGAGCTTGCCACATTCTATCTGGACTATAAATTGTTTTTTTTGTTCCATTTCTTTTTGCTTTTTTTTTCACTCTACATTGAGAATAACGCGTGCAAAGATGGTAACTAGTAAAGGTTTGCCTCGAATAGGCTCAAATTTGCATCACTCGCCCATCTCCGAAGCGGGCACACAATGAAAAACCCATAATAGCATAGAATGCATTCTCTTCTCATACCAAGCCAGAGCAAGGCTAAAAAGTCAAGACTGTTCTGGCCAGCAAGCCGAGGCCCTAGCCAGTGCGTGCGACCCCGCTTACTAAATCCTGGAGAGAGAAGGGAGAAGAAGGATAGGGGAGGGGTGTGATCACAGTGAAGAGTGAAGACAAAAATCTGAAGAAAGAGCAAGAGGAAAACAAATAGGACAAGGGGGGGGGGATGTGCAGGACACGGCGAAATAAGAGAAAAGCGGCCAAAACACCAAAAGAAAACATCGCCAGTCTAGGCCAACTAACACGACATGTTACCTACATTTGCATGTTGGCTACACCCACCCATGCCGCATGCGAGCTTCACTTACTCCGCACAAAAGAAAGCGTTCAAAAGTGATAGAAAAAGCGGGTTTGCTGACTCTCGCAAGAGTATGAGCGAGCAGAAGGAGTGAGCGATGTTAGACTCGGCAACGTTTATGGTCTTCGCAGCCGTAGTGATAGACAGGCAGATCCTGTTTCGAGACCAAGCCACACGCATATCTCACGCATTTCACACACATGAGCATGCACATATACGGGGACGATGCAGACAGGATAAACCTGATAGATCATAGACTCAGGCCTAAGAATACGAGGGCGGGATAAGGAGACAGAGATGGAGGAGGGGGAGGAGGAGGAGGAGGTGAAGGAGCCATGCGGGCGGACGAGCGGAGAAGCAAAAGCCGTAAGCATTTGTCCTTGCAATTTGTGTGTCAACGTTGGGGAAAGCAGTGCCAATCATGATCCTGTCTATTTGCCTTTTGTTTTGCAGTCACGCTTCTTATACAAGCATGTAGAAGTCGCTGTTTATCGAGTTGCATTTTGGGGCTAATTCAGGCATGGTGTTGGGGACGGGCTTCTTGGTCCTACGTCTCCCTCTCAGCCTTGCTCAGACTAGCACAAAATGATCGTCTCCCAGGGCTCAAGCTTTCAACAAGCCATCTACATGTGCGTACGCTTGGGTGTATGTGTGCACACCAGACATGAGGACGCTTGTATTCTAGGGACAACAAAGACGCAGGAACAGGCCCATCTAGCCAAGCCCCAGTGTATAAGATGATGAGAAAGGGACGCTGTGTACCATGAGCGCGCATTATTGCAATAGACTTTCCCTTGTTCCCCTCTTCCTCTAGCTGTGGCTTGCGGCCTCTCGTCCTGTTGCTGGTCCCCATCTCGACCAAAGGGAGGATAAGTGTCTAAGACAAGCACCTCTCGGGGCTTCGGAATTGGAGGAACTTGGTGTCTGGTGCCTTTTGTGCAGATGTGCTGTAATGGGCAGTCCCTAATGCGAACCGCCTCTTCCTCAATATTTCTGGTCTGTGGCCCATGTTTAGAGCACAGCCAAAACTTTGCCGTTTGTGTGTTGTTGACAAGCAAGAAGGTAAGCATGGATGATAGGCTAGGGGTCCCTTGTTACAGCGAGGCAAAGGACCTTTTTTTTTTTTTTTTGTCTTGGGTTTCTTTAGGCTCTTCTTGACAAAGGCACGCGTTGTTTTCGTCCAAAGTGATGAAAGCACAGGAAAAACGGGAATCCACCTGTCTGTGTACTCATCTGATATTGCCGGAAAGGACAGGCACAAGAAAGTAGACCAAGGATAGTTGTTCTAAACTATCCAGACTCACGCCATTTTGTCTCGTCCCTATGTCCCCTTTCATGGATTTATTGCTCAAGGGCAAGCACAGAAACAGGACCAGGATCGCCACTATTAGCTAAATATTGGACGTTGGAGACTCGGCGAGTCTCGAGTACCATGGATCAGAGCCAGCTTGTGTGCATGTGGGTTTGTGGGTTTGAGTGGTTGTGCGTGCATGTGTGTGCGTGTGTGTGTCCTCCCCCGGTCCCAGATCTTTGGACGTCTCTCTCCTGCAAGCTGGAGCGGAGAAAAATTCCCCTTTGACAATAAACCCAACCCAGCCCAGCCCAGCCCAGCCCCTCCTCTCCCTCCCCCATCCTGCCCTCTATTTACCTATGTGCTAGCGGCACACATTACGCAGACTCAGAGCCAGGCGCGAATGGCAGTGCTTTGTACGAGTAGTGGGGGGGGCACGTCGCTTCTGTCAAGTGCATGCGCATGCTTCTTGGTTCTCCATCCCATCACCAACAAGTGGCCCCTGTACTCGACTCAGCGTCGGTAGTCCGCTTCACTGCAAAGGGAAAACGAATAACCTGCATGTTGGTCTTGTAAGAGCTGCGTTTACCACTCACAGCATACGCCCCGCTTCAGTGCATGCCGGGCTGGAGATTGCTCACGGACGACATGCCCTTTCTCGCATGTGGCATTTCGGTCATGGCATGTTGTTTATCACACGACTTTTTGCTGTGTTGGTTGTATCGTAACCTCTCTATTGTTTTGTTAGCCTTTCACGCCTACCTAACTCAAGAGCTTCCTTGCTGCATGTCTCACACAAAAACCAATTTCCCCTCGACCGCACACGTAGGAATAATTACTACCTATTGTCTATACGCGTTGCAAAAGGTCAGCACAGCCTTTCCTCAATTGGATCTTTCAGCTTGGCCCTTTAGAGCCCTTGGATAAGAGCATACATAGTTCCACCCAGCCTCCCTTCCTCCCTCCAGCAACACACCACAGCTCACAGCAGTGAAGTGAAGTCTGCTCGCCTAGTGCTGTCCTGAATTCTAGTCAACCAAACCGGTCTGCGCCGGCCCGGTATTTCCATTGTTCTGCGCAACGCAACCGGCCAATTGCTGGGCTTACTGGCTTGGCTTGCTTCGCTTGCTAGCCAACCCAACATGTCACATGTGTATGCTGACATGTGGACTCGCGGCCTGCGTAAATATTGTTCTCTAGCTCTGGCTCTGCAGCAGTCTATCTCTAGGCGCTAGAGCTAGAGCTGAACAAGGAATCCTAAGGCACGGCTCAGTACACTAAAGCTGCTCCTGCACCTGCACGAGATCTATCATGTTTCAACAGCAGCAAATTTTATCTTGCGGTGTACTTACATGTACATGTGAACACTCAAAAGACTGGTCTGTGCTTCATTACTGGAAGATTCAGGAACTTCTACCCATCCTACATCACACTACGCATCATACACATGGGCAAATGCAATGCACAGTCGTGAACGACAAGCAATAGCTGCGTGTTTGACCTAGCAATGAGATCAAGTGCAGTCTATTTTCCATGGGCCAGCAGGTCGGCTCTCTGGAAACATGGGCTATGTACGTAGCCTCTCCAAGAGCCCATCGACTCGACTATCGACCGGGCCAGCCAAAAGGGAAGAACAACGCCCCCTTCTCGCTGGCTCCTTCTCTTCCATGTCCCCCCCGGAAATTTGGCATGCGGGTCCCGTAAGAGCCGAGTAAAGTGAAACACAGCCCCTTGCTTTGCAAAATTGTGTGTAAGCAACGGCCACTTGATTTTGTTACTGGTTTCTTTTTCACTTTGCCCATATGCACACCAGGCCGTCTCCGAGCACATCAGCCAAGGGGAGACAGATAAAACAAATACAACACGAGAAAATAACGAGCAAAAAGAGCAAAAAGAGCAAAAAATAAAAAACAAAACAAAAAAACGCGTGATTTTCCATGTCCACGACGAGGTTGACGTCCAGTGTTAAACTAGCACATTGTTAACCCTAAACCATGCCAGCGAACAACAACCTGGTTCAACCAAGTCCAGCCACACCATGCTGCCCAACTGACAAAGCCTGCGGGAACTAAAACTCTGTGTCTTCACGCCCTCTGTTTTCCTTGTTTTGTAATTCTCCGTTCTATACCCGTAACACTATCTTGTCTCTAGCGGGAAGGGAAAAAGGGCAGCTAGCTAGCTGTCTTGTCCAATGTCTACGCCCGATTCTTGCCCACTAGACTTGGATTTGCTTGCTGTGATAAGCACGGCTGGGATGATCCAAGAAACTCCCAAGAGCAGGCCAGCTGTACTCGCTCTGTGTTTGCATGTGTGTCTCTGTGTGTCAGATTTCCGGTGTACTTGCATCCCATCCATCCACGCTGCAGCAGCAAAATCAAGGGCAGTCAGCTCAGGCGATAAAGGCCCGTGGTAAGGGAGACCTGGTGATGATCTGCAGCAGGCACCTTGAATTGTAGGCTTTGTGGACAGGGCCTTGCTCTAGTCAGCCGACAAGGAGCACCGTCATAGCAGGGCAAGGGAAAGCTTGAAAGATGATGTGGAGTTGGCGATGATGGGCATGGTGGTTTAGTTGATTCTGTTGGTTATCGAACGAGAACTTCAGAGACTTTGAGCTGTCGTATGGCGCAAAGTAAAACGCATGGTTGTTTGTTGCGGCATCGGCCTGGGCATGGTGCCATGACGAATTGTTAAGTCAAAATGGCACATGTCTGGACCACTTCAGTAGCATTGGACCTGTAGGCACCCTGTTGCCATTAAAACAAGAGCGCCGCTGTGGTTGATTCAATATTGTCATGGGGCTATGGCCACTAATATCACCAAATAATCAAACTTGCGAACAAACAATGCAAATATCAGCGCAACACGTCACGACGTACCAAAAGAGACTATCCCAGTCTAGAATCAGCGCAATACGTCCCCTGGGAGAAACGCTGTCTCTAGGGATTCGCAATATAATGAGGTTATCCCTTTGACATCAGGTGTCTCCGTATTGAGCACTTGTGTGTCGTCGTATGCAGGCCAAGATATTCCTACTTCCCCGTACGTCTTCACGCTGAGTGTCCGTCGTAGCTGATCTTCTTTCTAAAGAGCGTTTTGCACGCTGCTTAAGAGATGACCAAGGACTCTGGTAATGAAACTCGCATTCAAGTAAAATCGATAGATGGTAATTGTGGTGCTGTGCCTTGAATGGGAGACAACTTTCTTCCTTCTGTTATGTTTGTCACATCGGCGGTGTATTGATGAGGCAAATGAATTGAAACATGCAGTTTGTTCTGAGATACATCAAAGCATAGACATCCATCGAAACTGGCTTTTGCAATGAAGGGCGTGTATGGTCTGATGGGGGCAGATCGCCTGCTATTTTCTTTTGTCTCTTTCGAGCAAGAGCGCAAGAAGGAACCCCGGGCATTTGAGAGAACCGAACTGACGAGAGACGTTTAGGCTTTTTGAGAGAAGAAAGGGCGGCTGTTCGGGACTTTTGGTCTCAGAAATAAGTTGACGACAGTAGCCAAGATGTGTGATTGAACATAGGCGTAACGTAAAAGCGCTATGCCTGGTTCTTCTATCGTCCTTTTACCGATAAACAATATCCTAGTGCCTGGAAATCACAAGTGGCAGCCACACGGCAAACAAGTATTTTAGCTAGCGGCTTACTACATCACAACACACCACTTAGCCTTTTACTTTGAGATGACTGAGGGTTTACTCATGGGCGCCAGAGCCAGTACCACAAGAAATAGGATAAATACGAAAGCAGCAGGGCCGGACAATGATGAGGTCCATCCATCCCAGTAGGCAGTACGTTCTCTGGTTGGTAAATCGTGCCCGCAGTGAAAAAAACATTGCAAGATTAAAGAGCCTAGGCATAGAAGACTGGTGGGAGGGGGCTGGGGGAACAGCAGAGCTAGTCTCTCTCTACTTCCGACTTTTACATGGCATGTTGGTTAAAGGCTGCAAAGGTGAAAGACAAGGAAACCAAAACAACACCAGAGTGGCAGTTGGGTTGTGTGGTGCCAAACAGGAGCTTGGAGGAGGGGTACGGAATGCAATGGAGTGTGTCCTGCTCCTCCTACACTCACCCCTTTGGTAAAAGGTGTTTATTTTTGTTAACCCTGTCTTGTTTCTTTGTTCTCCCTGGTCCTTGTGCCTCTAGACTTATCGCCGGTATCTTTTCTGCTTGGTCTTCTCTTGTTGTGATGACCTTGACCGGCGCTACTTTTTATCTCTTTTATGTACCAGTTTATAACTATTTTCACACATTTTTCTTTTCCCGCTATTTTATTGTTATTTTTCTTTTCTCTTGACGGTACCTTGCCTTTTCAGCCATAGCACCCCTCAGATTCCAGAAGACCCATATTGCTTCTTCTCGCTACGTAGCTGGCTTGGTTTTGAGGATGCATGACACAGATGAAGGCTTAGTACAAAGTCCCAGTGGAAAGCAGGATAAATGCATAGATAATAGAGAGCAAGCAACGAAAGCCCGAGGATTTGCTCTCGTGCGCATGCTGTATATTCCAAAGGGGCAGAAGCGGCCGTTCCCCGGTGGGCCGTCCAGACTCAACAGAGCCTGTGTCAACTTTCGACTTAGAGACCCCCTCCTCCCACACCCCCTTGTACCCTGTTGTTTCTTACTTTCTGACGACAGGCCGAAAGGAAAATCTTTGTATCCAACAGAACGATAGTGAGAATATGGTCCAAGCAGGAAGGGACATGGGGAGGTATAGTGCCCCTCCCCCGTCCGTAGCCAAAAAGCTAGTCAGGTACTTGACTTGTATGCACGTCCTGGCTGCTTACTAGCTGAAGTGACGGGTGAGGTGGCATGCCCCTCTCAAAGATGGAGATCACTTTGCCTTGTTTGTTGGTAGTTCCTAGCAAATAGGCGCGATCTACGCACCTCGAGGAAGCTAGCAGAGCATTGGACTGGATGGGCAATCAGCTGCCATGCACTCAAAACGTCGGCAGCTTTCCAACTCCCCTCGACGTTGCATATAACATCTCTACGTCTGCTGCTTTCTTTCTGTCTGATGTTCGAGTTCTTCTTTATTCCCCATCCACTTTCTGGACTTCTCTATCTCACTCTACATTGAGTAATCTTATATCAAGCAGGTCCTTTCTCTTCTCTTCCTTTTCGAACTATCATTCTCCCTTGTGGTAACTACAAGTATTTTGTCTATTTTTCTTCTTTTTTCCTCTCTTTTTCATATAACCTAACCTCATCACCCCACACTCTCCCTAGAAAGAGTATCATCATCAACCTTCTTGTTATTACTTTCTCCCTATCTTTGGCTGGCCTATTTCTTTTTATCCTTTGCTTTGTCTCTTTTCTTCCTCACCCTGCTCGTATATCCCCCCCAGTTGATGCTAGGGCTTGAGCACACACTCGTAAAACCCATACGTTCAAGTAGCCTACGCAGTAGACCGTGAACTTGCTTCCAATACCCTTGTGTGGCAGCGCCGTTACATCTTCTGCCAACTTGTCTGCTCTTGTGATCTTAGCAGGCTGCAATTTTCATAGTCATTCACTCTTCTCTCCAAGGTTGTGACTTTTTGCTCGGACTGAGTGTCTTGAGCTGCTCTCCCTTCTCGCTAGCACCTCAAGATCACTGCCTTATACAGGGTCACTTCTTCGGGATTCACTTCCTTGGGCTCGTCTGTCTCTGCTAGTTGCTTCCTCTGCACGCCATACTTGGATATTCGCACATCTAGCCGGCCAGGATAGTAGCAGCTATAAACCCATAAAAACACCTATAGGTCGTTGGACTACTGGTGTACCGCCTATCCGAGAGCTACATCGCTACTCCTGGACATCCTCTTTCTTAACGAGTAGTCTCAGTTGGGTGTGTTTGCGCCCCATCTCACTCTCGCTCTCTCTTCTTATTCCTATTTATTTCTTTTGCATCTCCCTTCACACATCAATCTTGTCTCTTCTGAGCAGCAAGGAGTTCGAGTTGTTGCTCCAGGATCTCTTAGTATTTGTGCTGTCTTAACGCTTCCTTTTTATCAACTGCTACCGGTGGCCTCTTGTCTTTCTCTGTTTTCTTTTTCCACTTCGTCCTCTTTTTATTGCCATTTATCGAATATCCGTTTTGCTTCCTCTGTCCGCCTAGGTGACTCTGCTGAATATCACCGCAGTCGCCTCAATCCACCCTCCATTTTGGCACCCCAACTGCGATCCCCACAGCACACCCTTTCATCGCCTGCTTGCCCTGGGGTCCTTCCTGTGACTATTTCTTCCTCTAGACCACACACCCTTCTTCTCTCTTTCCCTCCCTCGACTCTCTTCCCTTGGCTGAGTCTGCCCCAAAAGATAATACACACGCCCCTTCGCATCTAGGTCTAGTCTAGCTTCACCTGCAGCTCTCTTGCATCGCTTGTGCATCTTGTCTCGCAGCTGCTTGACTTTTCCTATATCTGTTGACTGGTCCCCTCTTCTTTCTTGTTGCATCTTCTTTCTGATTCCTGCATCTCACTGGCACGTAGGACTGTTCGGGTATCATCTCACTCTCATTCATTCTTTCGCCTCACAATTCCTCCTCTGTCTGTTTGTGTAAACGCTACCTACCAACCAACATTCCTTCTTCTTCTTCGTTTTTATTTCATTTTCTTTTCCTCTTGGTCTCAAGGTCTCTCACTAAACGGTGTATACCTTGCAAGTTCTATTCCATAGCTTGCCCACACTCAGGTCACCCAATCATTTTTTTCCTACTTGTCTTGTTCACCAGTTATCCTCGCCCACTTACACACACCAACCCATACTTGTATAGTCTTTCTTCCTCTTCCCGCCGTTGCTACCCGCTTGGATTCTTTGCTTAAAGCTCTCCATTCCTCCCTACCGCCTTTTTGTTTCGTCCTGTTCTGCTTTGCTCTGCTCTCTACTTTGCTCCACAACAAAACATCTTGCCTTGCAACATCCAATCCTATTGTCTCTCCCTTGGTACTTCACTTCTTCCTCTCTTTCTCTCTTCTCTCTGGCTCCTTGTTTCTCACGGGCATCCTGTCCCTCAAACATCTTATACATATCGCCCTCTGCCCTTCCCCTTGCTAGGGAAAATAAACAGACAGCCTCCTACATTCTTCATCTCTCTCATTACTTTCCCTTAGTTTCTTTTTAGCTTGCCTTCTCTCTCGTCTCATTTCTTTTATCTTCCATCCTTCCCTTCTTCTTTCACAATGGACTCTCGGACTTCTTACGAAGAAACCTACAACCAGGTCACCTCGGCCTCTCCCAGCTACACTTCTTCTCCCTCGTCTTATCAACCATTTACACCCCCCTCTGACCGTCCGATTGAGCCTATTCACATTGATACCTCATACGCTCATCAACACCATAACAACGGCAACATGAGCTTCAGCATGCCCCCTTCGCCGCTTCCCGTGGCCGAAGACCACATGAAGGCTACCCACCATGAAATGACCATGTACGGTGCTGAGCCGCGCTACCATGACACACGCTATCTCACTCACGAGAGTCTGATGTCCTCTGGTCGTCAGTCTCTTCTCCCTATGCAACACAATGCTCATCAATACCCCCAACACCAGCTAGACATGGGCATGAACCCCTATGGCGCTCGCCCGTACCAGATGGCTTCTATGCCTCAGCAGCCCAGTGAAATGGGTGCCATGAACCTTATGGATGGCCTCATGCCTCCTCTGAGCTACAGCAGCGCCTCTATGGAGAAGAGCGGCTCCATCTCTAGCATGTCATCAGGTGGCCAACTGACTCCCGTGTCTCCTACTGCCTCCTCAGGCCACTATGGCGGTATTCCTATGATGCAGAACCGAGCAACTCCTGTGCCGCAAACATCCGTTATTGCTATTCTCAACTCTTCACCTTCTCCCCCAGGTGTGTGGGCAAATGCACCCCGCCCCATGTACCTCAGCGGCGCCCAGAACTCCACTGGGGCCCTCCACAGCATGCAGGATAATTGCATGACCACACACATGCACGAGACTGGTTCTGCGCTGCGTAATAGCGGCATCGAGGTTTCTCAAGTAAAACGCGGCCGTCATGTATGCAATGAGCCATCCTGCGCGAAGAACTTCAAGCGTGCTGAGCACTTGAAGCGTCACCATGCCACGTAAGTTGTCCCTCAACTTTCTC
Organism: Ceratocystis ficicola; assembly: GCA_038407015.1. NCBI lineage: Eukaryota > Fungi > Ascomycota > Sordariomycetes > Microascales > Ceratocystidaceae > Ceratocystis > Ceratocystis ficicola. The sequence goes on along the minus strand of JAZBQP010000458.1, from coordinate 1,770 downwards.
TTTTCACCAAGTCCATAACTAACATCTCAATCAACAGTGCCCACCACCCTAACCCCCGCTTCAAGATCTGCCCCTTCTGCACAACTGAGCGCCGATTCCTGGAATCTCGTTTTGACAACTACCGCCAACACATCCGCCTACACACCATTGAGGACAAGACTCCTCAAAGCCGCATCGCCTTCCACCCCCGTGCCCTTGATCTCCTGCGTGAGATCGAGTCTGGGATGAAGAAGCGCCGGGGCTCTGGCAAGAAGGCCAGTGAGCAGTCTTAAGTTCGCCGCCACAACCGAGAAACAACCACCCGCGTCTTTGGCGTGCTTCTAGTCATATTTCTTTTTTCCTCTTCTTCACCTTTCCCACTTCCTGTTACATTATTTCTACCTTCGTTTCGAGTCTCTATCATTCTTCCAACTATATGTATAGGCGCGGGCCTCTAAAGCATCGGTATTTCTGTGTCATGTTTTTGACTGCAGTCTTCAACCACCCCCATTGCAGCGGGGGATTTTAGGTGGGCTATGGCTGGTTATTTGGTTATCATCAATTGCCACCACACGCGCTTCATCGAGCCTCCTAATGCTTTTCTTTATCCACTACTTTTTATTAGTCTTTCTATTTCTTGTCTCAAATCTGTCTACTACCTGGGGTTTTCTGTTTTCTTCTTTTTCTACTTTTTTTCTTCTTTTTGTTTTCCACTATGGTTTATATAGTTTCTTGCTCTTGAAAAGGGATCTTCAGAAAAGATCTTGGCTTAGCTAGGCCTTATTTCAAGTTTCATATTTCCACGTTGACAACGTGGAAAAATCAAACAATTGGCGTTCAAATTTGGAGGTTCTTCTTTCTTTTAGTACATCTATTCCTTGGTTCTTTCTCTTCATATAATCTTGCAACCATTGTACAATGCATTCTTCATGAACATCGTCTTGGGAGTTCCTTGCCTGTGTCCATTGTGTCCGTAGACTTTGTCCCACTTATTTACCATCGTGGCAATGGTATTCCATGTGTAACAAGACAATCCTTCCTCAAGGTCACACTAAACACTTACTTTGTGAAGAGCACTTGTCCTCTTCATTTATCCCTACAAGCGATGATGTGAAAGCATGATGAGACTTGAGCTCTGCACGTAAGCTTTCCATTCGCCCCAAACCGTATCTATAACAAAAATCAGAACAAACCGTTGGGAATTACGTCATATTATTTAGGCTACTTCACTCCGTCATCTTGTTTTCTTCATCTTACCATTTTCAACATCTAGCGGTGTGCACTTTCGCTCCCAGCTTGTGTTGTTCATCTGCATGTTTCTCATCCTTAATAGCATCGCGACCAAAAATAATACCACTTCTTGCTCCACACCCGACTTTTTCAACCTTTTATCGAATGAGACACTGAACAAAGCAGCGTTATTGCTGCAGCCATGTGTGCACTGCCCCCACAGATAATTGAGGAGTTAAAAAAAAAAGGAATAAAAATAATTGTTCTCACCAACCGAAGTCGAATCGGTGACCTTTCGATGACAAATCTTTCAAGTTACAGTCGAACGTGATAACCAGCTACACCATGGTGAGTTCTCGACAATGGTTATCCACTGCGCATGGTTGCTCGAGAAATTTCGACGTTAAAGGCTCTTATATACTCTGACGAATGTCCACCGGCGCCGGCAGAGAACAAGCAGACGTTAAAAACAATTGAATTTTCGACAACGACGACAAAGGCATTAAATTATAATTAAATACAAATTTGAGAAGTAGAGGACGGAAGAGAGAATGTCCGCTC